>OZ018317.1:141621944-141880725 GCA_963969495.1 Ceratothoa steindachneri
TCCTATCTTATTAATTTATAAATCTATGTATATCAATTTCCTTTCCATCCTCTTCTGATTCCATCTCACATCCCCTCCTCCTGCTATAAAACTAAATCCTACCTACTGACGACTTTTTTCCTTCATACTCTCTTCACACCTTTGCCTTCAGTCTCTCTCTAACAATATCATCTGAAAAGTTATTCTTTGTCCAATATCAGAATCCTTATTTTAACTTGCCTAAACTATATTTTCTGCCAATATGTTTCTCCCTGAATTCTTCCGCCAGTATTTCCTCGTTACTCTGTCAGATCTTTTCGGTTTGTTTTTTATCTACAATGTTGATTGGTTCCTAGTTGGCTAAATCGTGAAATGTTTTGGCATATGAGGTATTCTTACCTTTCCCTGTAATCCATTATATTGATTTGTCTTAAAGATGAAGAGGAATTGTTGGGTGCAGCAGTACTTATCTCAAGGCACTATTAATTCGTCTCGGCTTATGTGGCTTAAAACTTCGTGATGCTACTATAAAGCCACGAATGCAGCAGTTGCAATAGCTTAAACTTTGCCCCTCGACTTTAATCGGTTTCTTCTTTCCTTTAAAAATGTGATTATTAAAAAATAGGCAAATTCGTCTATGATGACTTTGATGGGCCTTTTATACGGAGGCGAAATGAATTATGTACTTATGTGTCTTAGGCAAAGACGTGGTTGACTTTATCAGGTCTCCGGCGACCTGTGTTTTTGCTCAGGTTTCATTTCCTTCACAAGAAGCCATCTAGAATCTTAAGGTGACGGATATCACAATATTTTCAGAGTACGCAGCTATTTTCGACGAGTGATTTTCTTTTCAGTTGTCGGCCGTGTTTGGTCTCAAAATGGAGCTTAACGGAAACGTCTTGAATGTCTATACTCTAGCTTCAGCCTAAGGTGTGGTGGCCATACCAATGTGGAGGTTATTGTGATGAGGCTTACAGTATTAATGGTTGCATTGGAATTTGTAGATAACATTCATGGATTTAAACTTGCAAAGTTATTTTTAATTAATTAGTTAGGCAGAAGATATAATAAGTACAGTTTAGGATCAAATTTAAGAGCCGTTTTAAGAATATTTAGAACAGCTTTTGACTCATAATGACAGCTTGAATAAAGATATGAGTAGAAAATTATGATGATTAGCCATTAGGTAAACAGCAAACTCTTTAGGAGTGACATATGTCTATGTATAAAACGCGAAGTATTGTACGATTTCTCCTTACCAGTCTTAACATATAGAAGAGAAAGTTTGGTACTGTACATGCGCAGGCAGAAACCAAGGACAATTAAGAGCAACATAGGACGATACATGTTAGGAATAATCCTCAAGGACCATAAAATGCATGGATAAGAACAAAATCAATGGTAAGAGATAGAGTAAAAAGAATATAAGTTCCGAAGTGGACGTGGGAATGATGCAATGATAAAAAAGAAGACAAGATGTGAAAAATATATCATAGGTGTCGTGGTATGACATTAAATTATATCAATACCATATTATATCTATGAGAGAGGGACCAATAAATTGAAAGCGAACCAACAAAGGGGACGGAAAACCGCGAGTTTAGACGGGTTGAATAGCGAGAGAGTGCAACGAGGTCAGGTAAATTGTGGACAATGGCAAAGCTAGAGGTTATCTAAAGAAGCATGTATGAAAAATATAATTTTATTTACACCAAAATAAGGAGAGAATTGATGGGTAAAATTTCCTTAGAGAATTAACGGGCAAAATCACATCAGTAAATGAAAGGGGGAATTATAGTTATAAATGAGACTATGAAGTTAGAACTTGAGTTATTACAGGAGGAGACTATTCAAATGGGAGGGGGTAAATTAACTCAATTGAGTTACTGAAGGGGGAAAGAGGGGTTGGCTTACGGATGTCTTCTGCACATAAGGTGTAGCCGTTTGGAACTTCTGAGCGGGAGATTAGAGTGATGACGGTTCTCCCAAAACAAGAGAGGGGGGTAACTTCCAGTCCAGGGGAGAGTATTTCGGCTCCCCGAAATGTGAAGGGCTTCGACAGGAGTTGATGGGAGAAGTCAGGAAAATCACTCGGGGGCGATCGTTCAGTGGAATTACCTCCTGGCTAGGGCTAATTCCAAATACACAAAATAGTCCAGCTATCACTTTGCTTTGTTGCTAGCACTTGACTTGGAACCATGGGGAATCTTCTGGGGTCTGGGAGAGATTTCTCAACTCTGTGTCTCTTCATGGGAGTCGATCGTTATTTATATCCGAGGCTCTCCCGGAGTAGGGGAGGGCGGTAAGCGGGACAAAGCTCTAATCTCGAATGGCCTCGAATCTTCTTGCGGAGGCTATTCTGCCCTTATAAATGTGAGTCGGGGTGGAGATGGTTCGAGGCTACCGCTTGTGAAGATAGGGGGGGGGGTAGGCTTACCAATTTAGGCCTAACCGGGCATTCTGCCGCGCATGGAAGTTCCGTTCTGCTCAGAGCTTCCACGTGGGGATTCCCTCACAATAGACAAAGCACATTTGTACGTAAAGATCCTAAGATCACCTCGCAAAAGCTGGCGGATGAAAGTATCTTAAGGGGAGAAGCGTGATTGGGGGAAGTTTCTTTGAGGTTCAATCGTGCAGCAGTGAGATTAAACGAGTAAAAAATATATAACTTAGTTAAGACACATTAGATGTGTTATGTAAATGGATGGCCCCGTAAGGGGCGCGGCGATTTGCTATCTTGGCCGCCGTGCTGACGGGAGTCAGCACTGCGTCCGACCCCATCTCAGCCTCTTCTCCTTCCTTCAAAACACTTGTTTGTTCGCTTTTCATACAACCTCTCCCACAACTTTCTATGGTCAGCCTCTAATTTCACAGGGTAGATGCTGAACTTCTTCTCAAGCCTAGCCTCCTGGATTTGGGCTTAGGGGAAAGGAGAGAACGTTCCCGAACCCCTGAGCTCCGGTTTGGGATGGGATTTTTTTAACAACCTGCTTCATGTCCACCCATACCTTCCTCACATTCCTTTTCCTCTCCCCTTCACAATCTATACTTTTACGCCGTGTTCAAGGTGGAGCCGCCATGCCGATGGACTGTGAGGCCACCAGGCGGGAAGGATGGACTAAAATGGCGGCGCCTGGCTTTGCAAGGACTGAAAGCACTTCTTGCAGTGCAGGCAACTGCGAGAGGTGAAGAGCGGTTGCATCCCGTAATAAAAAGAGGGTCACCATGCCCAATAATGAGTCTAAAAAAAAAACTTTAATTCACCCTGAACAAACGACGGATCCACCCTCGGGCAGCTGCAGTAAAAAAAATGGAGGTCCCCCCCCCCCTGTGCTTGCGCAGGGGACCCTTCATATTTCTCTAACCGGAGAGGAGGCTTACTCCTCTCCTTCTCCTAAGGGTGTAGGGGACTCCCCCTCACCCCCTTCTCTGGAGGTGCTTTCGGTCACCTCTCTTTTTCCAGTGGCAGTCCCCTCTTTTCTTTCCAAGGGAACTGCCAAGAAAGCCAGCAGGCAGCCCATAGCCAGCCGCTCCTCATCGAAGCGGCTCGGGAGGGCAAACCTCCTTAGGGGCAAGATGTAAGCCAGGCCCCTTCGGTTGCTTTCCTCAAAAGACCTGCTGGCAAGAATATTAAACCTTGTCGGGCTCAAGGACTGTGCCTCCCTACACAAGACTGGTGACGCTGCCAAGGGGACCTGCGATATCCTGGGAGGGGATGGCCAACTGGAGGCCCCTCTTGTGATAGACATGGTCCTTGAGAAAACCCAGCCTCAGACGGTAGGGCCTTCCATGGGGAGAATCCGGGCTCGGCGCCAAACACCCAACTCGAATCCGCCCCTATGCAAGGACCTCCTCAAACGGCTAGGGTTTCTGAGGCAGTACAATGAGGGGAGGGATCTCCTCCGACAGGTGCCCCTACGACTACCAGAATCTCTCCATTCCGGAGAAGGACGTGGCTGAGTCCGGTCCATCTGGCCATGGGACTTCTGCCGGTGGAGGTGAGAAGCGGGTTCATTCCCCGACCTCCTCTCCAAAATTGAAAAGGACGAAAAAGACAAAAAAGACAAAGACTCGGGGCTCCTCTCCATCCGCGGGGGCTGCGGGGACGCATAATTCTGCTACCACTTTGGCAAGCGACCAAGCCAAGATCGGAGCCCCCGAATATGTCAAAGAACAAAATGTGCGCAGGGCATAGCCTCGATAACATCGGGGCCCTTGATTCAGAGGTTACCTGGTGTTTTCGAGCCCGCTGGCTTCAAACGCTTCCTCGTCATTCGCTCCACTGATGGCAGCATGTTGGCCAAGAGCAACATAATCCCTCAGAGGAGAGAATTAACTAATGTAATTGGTAGAGAACCGGAGGTGACCCGTTTCTCGGAGGGGAGCCTTCTGGCGAATGCGGCGAATCCCACCGAGGCGGCCAAGATAAGTGCTCTTCGGACACTTCATGGCACCCAGGTGAGTGTGACGTCGCACTCTACCATGAACTTTGTGAAAGAAGTAGTTTATGCGAGAGAACTCGTTGACTACTCCACCGAGGACATCACCTTAGAGCTGGCCGACCATGGGGCAGTCAAAGTCGAACGTGTGATTAGAAAACAGGGAGGGGCCTCGAGACCCACCCCTACACTCTTCGTCACGTTCGACTGTGACAAGCTCCCTGAGTCGCTGCGTGCCGGTTGGTACCGCTACCGCGGGAAGACATTCGTGCCACTGCCCCGGTGGTGCTATTACTGTCACCGCTTCGGCCATACGAATCGTTCTTGTAGACGTGCAAAGTCGGAGTCACCTGAAGTCTGTATAAATGGCCCTAAGGCCACACACGATAAGTCTAAATGATGTGTGGTCAAGTACGTCAATTGCGGAGAGCCGCACCCCGCTTCTTCAAAGCAATGTGGTGCTTATCTCCTTGAGAAAGAAATCCTGGCCGTTTAGGCCCAGGATAGACTCTCATTCCGCGAGGCTAAGGTCTTTGTCCTGGCGCGCCCGGCTCTGCCTGGACGTCTTATGCCTCAATAGTTAGAAAGGCCCCCTCGTCTCCTGGCCCATCCAGGCCAACTAGCACGGTTGTTTCCACGCCCATTCGGAGCCCTTCTGCGGGCTCTACTAAACCTGGGCGCTCCTCTGGTAAAGCTGAGGGCAAAAAGGGTTCGTACTCAGCCCCGGCTAAAACCAGGGCTCTCCCCTCTTTCCCCAGCGTAACCGTTTCCCGTAAAGTGAAACGGCCACGCGCCTCCACCGAGTTGTTAGACTCACAGGAGGCAACACCCCTGAAGTTGGTCGCTAGGCCATCTTCCGGGGTTCCTAAAGTTGTCCCCCGAACGGGAGGACAGCAAGAAAGGAGCTTCGGCTCCTTTGCCCATGCCTAGTGTTAAAGCGAGTAACTCGGAGACGGTGGTTCCTTGAAAAGAGGGCCCCCAACCGCCGAAGCCGCAACGCCCGCCTAAGGTTTCGAGGCGGGGGCAGAAAAAGACTCTCATTTCGAGCCCAACCTTCCCCAATAATTCCTTGAAGGCGACGGCGCCTTCAGATCTTTGTCCGGCCAACATCGCCGGGGTTTTGCATCCGGGAAGAGTACGGAAATTTCCCCGAGGCTCTCCTGTTCGAGGAGAGCCCCCGTGTCTCCGCCGAGCTAGGCCTAAAGGGCATATTCCTTCAATGGAATTGCCGTGGACTCCGGGCCAACGTGGAGGAGTTGCGGAGGCTTGTCTCGTCCCGTTCCCCGTTAGCTATCTTTCTGCAGGAGACCATGCTAGGCGCGTGCCCCCTGCCCACCCTCCCGGGGTAAAAGGGTCTTGCGACCCCACCACCACGAGATGGCCGGGCTAGGGTATGCGCGGTTTACACCCGGCATGATGTCTCCGTTCTTGCTTCCTCTTTATATACGTTCTTTCAGGCAGTGTCTGTGCAGCTGCACCTGGATAGGAGGTATACTATCATTTTTGCGTACATTCCACTGTCAGCTGACTTTGGAGCGGGAGACTTCTTGGCAGGCATACGTGTCTTCACTTAACGGGAAGACCCCTTTAGCAGAGGTGTGAAAGCGAGTCAAAAGGATTCGGAGCAAGTTCTCGCAGGACCACCCTCCCTTTCTCCAGGAGAATGGGACCGCAACCTCGGACCCCGCGTCCGTGGCGAAATCCGTAGCGACCGCTCTTTCCGCGTTCTCGAGCCAGGATGCTGCTCCGCCAGCATTCAATGCATGTCGTCATGTCGCGGAAGGCCGCCGGCTGGACTTTACCTCCAGAGGCGGAGAATCCTTCAACGACAGGTTTACTGTGAGTGAGTTGCGCTCTGCTCTTGCTTCGTGCGCGGAAACCGCCCATGGTCCAGGCGATGTCCCGTACGCCATGCTTCGACACCTGGGGGGTGCGAGGCATGGCCTCTCTGTTAGATTTGTTCAACAGGATCTGGGTGGAGGGTCTTCTCCCGGATTTCTGGCGAATTGCTACTGTGCTCGCCTTTCGCAAGCCAAGGAGAGATTACTCTACTCCCACCGGTTTTCGCCCAATCTTTTTAACCTCTTTCGTTTGCAAGTTGATGGAGAAATTGGTAAATGTTAGACTAACCTTTTTCCTGGACAGCAGAGGCCATCTGTCTTCTGCACAGTGCGGCTTCCGCAAGTTTAACTCCACGTCGGATGCTCTGTTTCGACTGGAAAATGCCGTCTTCAAGGCTTTTCTTCGTAGACAGCACTACGCCACGGTGTTTTTCGATCTGTAGAAGGCCTATGATACCGCATGGCGATACGGAATCATGGAGACTCTCCACATGATGGGGGCAAGGGGACGCCTCCCAATGTTTATACCTGAATTTTTGCGAGATCGTCGATTCCTTATACGGGTGGGGGGGTGCCCTCTCCGACCCAAAGGAGCAGGAATAGGGTGTCCTGCAGAGAAGTGTCCTCAGTGTCACACTCTTTGCCCTGAGCATCAACGGCATCACCTCGGTGCTGCCAGTACATGTTCTCGCTACGCTCTACGTGGACCACGTTTCGATCACTTTTGGGGCGCTCCAGATGCCAACTCTAGAGCGTCGACTCAACCAGGCATTGAATCGCCTTTCTCGCTATGCTGAAGCGCACAGGTTTCGGTTTTCTTTGGCCAAGACTACGGTTTTGCATTTCTGCCACCATCCACGGCTTCATCCCGAACCACATTTGTTTCTTAATGGGGTGCGCCTGGACGTGGTGGAATCGCAACGTTTCCTCGGTCTTGTATTCGCAGACTTAGGGTTTCTTGTACCAGCGACATGAATATTTTGCGTTCCGTGACGTTCAGCGCTTGGTGCGCTTTTGTAGGGCTACTGCCTTCTCTTTTTATTAATCCTTTGTTCGTTCGAAGGTCGACTACGGATGCAAGTTTTCTGCATCCGCATCCGAGCGTTTATTGCGGAAGGTGGATTCGATCCACCACCCCGGCCTTTGCCATGCGACCGGTGAATTCCGCACTTCCCCCATTAAGAGCCTGTTGGTCGATGCTGGGGAGATGCCACTTGCTCTACGCCACGTTTAGGGCATTACTCGCCTGTACGAGCGAGCCCGGCGCCTCCCTCATTCGCCAACAGCTCTCACTGCATCCGCAGCTGATCTCGACGGTGTCTATGCCCCTGAGCGACGCCAGTCATACTCTAAGCCCTTTGGGTGTAGGGCCATGAAACTCTTTTGAAAGCTAGGTATAGCTTCTGGGGCCGGTGGCGCCCCTGGTTTTGCCCAGGACACCACCCTGGAGGGTACCACATTTGGCTATTTGTCGCTACACCTCTGCTTCCAAAGCTTGTACAGCGACGGGAGTATTGCGTTCGACCTTTTTGGAGCACACCTCGTGTCACGCTGGAACCGTGCCAGTGTATACGGATGGATCCAAGTCCCAAGAGGGGGTCGGCTTCCACGCCGTATCCCCTCTGTTTGAAGTCAGCGGGGCTCTGCCAGGCGTTTCGTCTGTCTTCACGGCCAAGCTGGTAATAATACACCACTCGCTACGGGAGATTACGTAACGTGTCCGGTTCGGAGACCGGAATGTGATCTATAGCGACTCAGCACGCGCCCTGAGGGCTCTCGGGGCATTGGAATCTCCGCATCCCCTGATTCGCGATATCCGTGACGTCACGGTTTCAGCGAGCCGGGCGGATGTCTAGATCATCTTCTGCTGGGTTCCTGGACATATAGGAATTGCGGGGAATGAGCGCGCCGATGAGGGCGTCAAAGAGTCCGCGAGGACTCTGCGCCGGACCAGCGTTTGGCTCTTCCTTACACCGACTATATGGCAGGAATACGGGCAGCTCTTCGGACTGCTTGGCAAAGAAGATGGGAGACGGTCGAAGGGAACTTAAAGTTGCTTGCCATTGCGCCGCGTCTGTTCCTATGGACCTATTCCCCAATGCTGCGACGGCTTCAGGTCGCTTTCTGTCGTCTCCGTATCGGACATACTCGTGTGACCCATCGCTATTTGATGGAGTGCTCGCCTGCGCCCTATGGCGACGACTGCGCTGTCCTCCAGACTTTTTGGCACTTTCCTGTCGAATGTCCCAGTCTGGATGATCTTCTCGCACGTTACCTGTCCCGGTACCGGGATGGGCGTGGTCGCTACTGGCTGTCCTTTGTACTCGGGACGAGTGCGTGCACCATGACTGGTGGACTTGTTAACTTTTGAGGGGAGGCCGGCCTTCTTCCTATTATTTAAGCATGTTTTTGTTTTGTTTTTTGTTTTTTGCTTTTGTTTTTGTTTTGTTTTTTTGTTTTGTTTTTTGCTCTTATAGGTCGCACGCTCCTGCGCTGAGGGAACTCTCCCCGTCGTAGGAGCTTGCTTACTGCTCACTTCGCTTTCCCTTTTTTTTGGGGGGGGGTTGTTTTTATCCTAATTTTATCTTAAAGTAGCCTAGTTATAGGCCAGTTTTTAATATGGCGACTGATGCCCAAGTAGGCAGTCGTCGGATGAGCTCTTTAAAAAAAAAAAATGTAAATGGATGGATTCTCAATTCGGATAAACTTCACTGCGAACAAAAATTCCAGTGAGTGAAGCACCCTGCCCTGTACAGTACTGACACAGTAGATTAGGATATTATGGAAGTGGCGAAGCAACCCTTCCACGTCTTATCTCCAGCGAAAGGTTCAGAGTTTGCGTTCGCTTCCACTCAAACCTGCTCCATTGGCATGCCACGATTCCCACAACAGGATTGTTCACTTTGGTATTGTTCACTTCGGTATTTTTTCACTTTCCTATCATAAAAATGCCTACAAAATGGCTGATACTTTATAAACATCTATTATACATAACCTAACTGTTGCTTGTAACTACTTCTCCCCCATTTTTAATATATATATATATATATATATATATATATATATTGACTGAAGACGAGGATCACAAGTACTGTAAATACTAACTATGTGGTAATACAAGGAGGACAGTCACCAGTTCCTCGGAGTTGGCCAACTGTCAGCCGTTATGTACTTGATGACGTAGCTCGTGGCTGAACTCGCCTTCAGCTACCACTGTCTCCTCTTCGGCGAAAATTCCTTGCAATTAGTCTGTTATAAATTTATCTGACATCTTTTTCACAGGATCGAGAGAATTGTCCTCTTAAATCAGCGTTATTAATGATCCAACCAAAATAACAATGTCGTGACTACTACTTCACTGCCTATCGCAATCAAGAGGAATTTGACAAGTAATTGATGAATTCTTTAGCAAGTGATCCCGAGTGCATATTTAAATTTGACTCGGCACTAAGATAAATTAAGAAAGCACGAAGTAAAATGGATGGTAAATTAGGTACGCATAATTGTGTTATTGAATGAATGGAATAATTTGGATTGTAGCTGTAAACAATTGAATTCAACTTGAACTGAATTAATAAATGTAGAGTCAAAAATTCGTTTATATCCACCTCCGCTCCCGATTCAGACACTGTAAAACTTTAATTCATTCTCATAGGAAGAATTTAAAATTCTCACAATAAATTTGTATAGAGAGAGGGAGAGAGAAAATTAAAGGACAAAATCCACCCTAGATGGAAGAGAAGGATTAACTCTCTCTCCAAAGCGATGAGTAAAAGGAAATCCTTATGAATAATTTTCAAAATGGTTCTTAAGAAAAGAGTGAATTCACAGGATCACAAAATGATCATTCCCTGAAAGACTTCCGTTGGTGTGCCATTGAAAGTGAGGAGCGGAAAAGTCAGTCCCTTTTATGTCGCAATTAATATAATCATATATTGCGATATAGACAGATGTATACATGCATACATGTGTTAAATATCTTCCCACCTATAATTTAAATTAAACTTTATATACAATAAATCTATCCAGGAATTTTTAGCAGACTGATAGTTTCTTCTGAATTTTCCATATAGAATAAGATAAGAAATCCAATTGTGTGTACATGAGGATTGTTTTTCTGATTACAATTGCTAACCCTCATTTTTAACACATCTCAGAATGAAGAAAGGCAAGGAATAAGGAGTGCGATTTCATTTCAGGACTCTGGGAAAACATATAGAGAAATAGCCAAGGAAAGAATATCCCAAGAGTATCAGATTAGCCAAGCATACTGAAGTATAGGAAAAATGCATCAGTAAATCTATATCGCGAAGTAAATGAGCACCCATTTTATTATCGACTGATATTTGTAATATTTTAATCAAGGTTTGAGTGTAGCTGGAGTTAAGGTATCAGAAATGAGAATAAAGAGCTTCCAACACTAAAATGACCTACCTAACTACTCGGCTAGAACGAAACCGTATCTTCTTAAAAAAAAGTCTTGTTGGCGCAAATCAAAAGAACATCTTCACTCTGAAAAAACATTTTTGAAAAAAAGTATTATGTAGCGAGAAAACGAAAATAAATCTAATTTCAATAATGGGAGAATCTAGTAATGCTCCCCGTCCGTAAAACAGCATACCAAACAAAAAACACCAGGGAGGAAGCATAATACTATAAGATCCCTTTGTAACTAATGGTAAAGAATTACTTATTACAAATGATAGAACAATAAGGGAGAAAAATTATTAGGTTAAATTTAAATAAAACCTAGTATCTACAAATAAAGTCAATTTAAATTAGCAGTTTTATTGTCAACAGCATGACGATTCAAAAGTCACGCCATGTGTTGTGAAGTAATGATTTGAAAATTCCAAAATTCATATATTGAATTGCACTTCACTAAATCAGATTTCAAACATTAATAAAATATGCGAACAGAATTTAAAATGCACATCCACCAAAGAGCCATTAAATAATAACTTTTTGTAGATGTAGTGTAATATCAAAATGAAGCAAAATTTGGCGGCTGTAATTGCATACTAGGTCGTGTGACAAATTATTAAGTATTATTTGTTTTCCTTGTAAAACTTTGTGTTCAATTTGTGATATAGTTTTGTCCAACCTTTTAGGTTTTCATTATGCCCATCTTCTGGTACAAGAATGTACAAATTATCAAAAAATAAACTAAGAAGCTTTAAAATTTATAGCAAACAAGAAACTAAAGAACAATATAAAATTTTGAATAAAAAGAAAGGGGGAGGGTAGATTGCAAGGCTAATTATAAAGGGAGTAGGGCTAAAATTTATTTTAAAAAAAAATCAGGTTTGTAAATTAAATTATAAAAGAATTTGGGAAAAGAAGGATGCAAAACTTTGGTTAAAACACAAAAAACACTCAGCGGATACTAAATTTATTAGATACTTGTAAGCGGAAGACTGATGGAAAGCGAGAAGGGAAGTATTAAGAAATAAAGAATTGGATGCTTGCTTACTATTTTACAGCAGAAGAAGGAAATGGGAGGATAAATCAGAATTAAGGGAATGAGAAAGTTATTTATATACATGGATTTATATAATCTTAATGAGACGGATCTGAAATGGTTTTCAATCTTTGAAATTGTCTATGGAGGCTTTGAGTTTAAGATTTATTGAATGAGACCAAACTGTAGAAAAGTCTTTCTTTGAAAGAATTATTCCACTTCTATGGATAATTCCTATGTGGGAACATGATCTGCCCATAGGCGAGTACACGATACTGCCAATGTATTTACCCTGATTACATCAGGGGCAATTAAATTGATAAATTACGCCGCACTTCACCTCAGTAGGGATTCTGTCCATGCGATGTTTCAGATATTTACCACAATTATTTTTAAATTAGTATGAATAAACCTTTTTTTATATTGTTTAGTAGTTTTTTGAATATTTGGTTTAGAAAACATCTAAAAACACTTTGTAGCGATTAACTTTGGGAACGGTCAAAAGTTCATTTTTGGGTGCTAAATATTTTAGAGAAATTTTGCCGTCGTACTTTCAACAAGATCATTATAAAAATGATTTGATTAAAAAAAAAACTACGCAAAACTTTTCCTTCTTCATGAAATCCATTAAATCAGGAACAAATGTTATAATCATGAAATATTAACATTTTTATAGAACTTATTTTGTAGAAAAAAACACAAAAGTTCGAACAGTTGAGACCTTGGCCTGTTATTGTTGGCTTGCGATAAGCTTCAGTCTCAAACTTTGACATTTCAATGCCAGAAGAATCGTTGTATAAAAGAAAGGAATCTTTCTTTTTACGTCTTTTCGTTTATCATGCAACATAAATTGAAACTTTACTGGAATAACCAAAACATATATATATATATATATATATATATATATATATATATATATATATATATATATACATCCGAAGAAATACAGTTTCTAGAGGAAAAACAATAAAAACTAATATTTAGGGGGGAATTATGAAATAGACCATAAGTGTCGTAGAATGCCGAGCTAATATATATTTATTTGTTTTATTAACTTTTAATAAACCAAATAACTTCAACTTGAGGCGTAAGTTCGTGCCTCGGTGATCGCTTGAGGATCGGGCTCTAAGAGGGCTAAACTTAATTTTTATTTCTGTGAATGAATAAACTGGGTTTCTTTCTTGACCTTATCAAATATTGCCACTTCAACTCGTTCGGGGATAATTAAAACAGTGCATTTACTAAAGAAAAATAGACTTTAATAAACATAACCTACCTCACTAAATAACATTAAAACACACAGATCTAATACACGTATAAAAAGAAAATGTGATTACAGGGCTAACTCTCGAGGCTCGAGTAGAGATAAAATTTTACGGGGGAACAATTTTTAAGTTAATAGCGTTGTCTTTGGCCAGACATCCACTAAACTAATTTTTATGCACGGGGACATAAATAACAGGATTATTCTTTACTTACATAAGGTAATGGAGATTAATACCAGTTTCCAGTTAGAATATCGTCGGGGATTATTGTTCCTGAGTTGGTTGGTTGTCCGCTAGATGGCGTTCGTTGACTTGCCTTGCGAGTTGACGGGTGAGGTCACGAGGAATTTCGAGTTGGCGTAAGAGAATCAAAACAAAGACGCCGATGAGGAGGGTTGGTTCTCGTACGTTTATGACCTTAAAAAGGTTTCTAATCTTGGGATATGTTTATATTCTTTTCTAGCGATTTTGGGTCTCGCTTATATAATTTCGATTTTGGATGAAAAATCTATCTAGTTTGGAGTTTTTAAACTCAGATAGAATAAGATTTGGAGTCCTCAATCTGAGTAGGTTGATACTCACTAATCTTGGGGCTCGAACGGCGCCGAGCTTCCTTGGTACAATCTGGTATTGTACAAGGACTGCAAATTCTCCTTAATTTGCAATAACTTTGTACCGGTGATTTTTGAGTCTTCTTGTCGAACTCGAAAAATCTTCTGTCAACCGGTGACTTTCTTGTCTCTTCGGTGGGAACGAACAAAACGCCTGGTTTACTCGGGTCAACCTGTTATATACCCAACTTACTCCCGCTGAGGTAGGTGGGGAGGTGGATGGGGGGGGGAGCTCGCAAGGTGGAACCTCAGGTTGGTCTCCCGCACTTTTGCGTCTTGTGGTTCGGAGAGGGGGTAATACGAGATCGGCAGTTTGCACTTTTGAATGGATTGTTTATAAGTACACCCTTGAAGTGCCTGCCTTTTGAGCTGAGGTCAGGAATCAGTCTCGTATCACTTACCATTTTGCCCGTTCTCCTATGTTACCGGAGAACCTTGAAGGGGTAAAGCTAAACCCAGATATCTTTAGTTATTTTGGACATTTTTTGCATAATATAATGTAACCTTTTTTTAACTATTATTTTTACAAAGGCAGAACTTAGATAGTAAAAATGAAAACGATTTTTCGTAGTCGAAAAACATTTAATCTTATTAATCGCCTAATTTTTTTCCTGTCATAGGTCTTATCCTACTGGGAATGTCCAGTCTATGCCTCGTCATGTATAAGAAGAATAAGAGATTCCGAAACCTGGATTCTGATGATCTCTTCCTGGTCGGGGAATCGACTTTCTTCGATGAGCACCTCGCTCCCCCTGGTGAATGGCACCACAAGGGGTCCTCGAGAGGGAATGCGTTAGTCATCGATAACACATCCAGTCTCGCTCCTGATGAAGACCCAATCACGTAAGAGATTATGGAATACTAAAATAGAACTGTGGAAGTTAGGTCATTCTTGTAATAGGAAAATCACAGAAACTTTCGTATAAAAATTAAATAAAATTAAAACAGAAAGAAGTATAAATTTTACTTTTAACATAAGCTCTATTGAGGTTAAAATAAGCATGCAAGCTATGATAGCATGTATTTAAGCCATTTTTTATAAAACTGAGGATATAAACGATTTCTATAAATTAATGATTTTGAGAATTAAATCGAGTCAAAACATATCTTTTAGCATCACCCAAAGAAGAAAAACGAGTGGCCTTCATGCTTTTTTTAATGTTTTAAAACTAAAAAGGTGGCAAAACCAACAAGGACTAGCTCAGTCTGAAAATAGATAAAAGGGCAAGGAAAGCAAAAATGTGTAGATGGAATATTAAAATGCCCTAAAAAGAGCAGTTTTATGTGATTAAAATCTATACGGGTGAGCGAATCTCCTGAACGTTGTCCCACTTCTTATTTAACCTACCATATAAAGGAAATTATCATTTATAACGGAGCACGACCTTACTCCTCATTAGAAGACTTTTCCAGACCCCAATGGATAGGATAGAAAATACCAAGGGCATAGAATGGGAAATCATCCTTAACACTTCCCAATATAGCTTCTATGGCTACAGGCTTGCACAGGATATCTTCTATTCCAAGTTTTTCATTGATCATGTCATCTAGTATCTAAGCACATCCTCATATGAGCGGTTTATCCTCTACCTAGTACTCATCTAATCTTCGGAAAGCTCAATTAGATGACACGATTTCTCCCGTTTTCCCCCAACAACATTTAACGTGTGAGGAATGATAGTAAAACCCTACCATGTGTTTTGGAAGGGGAGGGTTGGTCTAAATAACCAATAATTGGTTTCAATTTAGTAATAATTATAACTACAAATCCTACCATCCCAAATTTTTGATTTCTACTTTCATAAATCTATTTTCATATGAATGCAAAAACTTCCCCGCTCTAATGTAATATATTTTAACACTTTTATAAATAATAAGGTATGATAAAAATAAACCGACCATTTTATTTTCACTCATCATCTAGGAAAAATAATCGATATATCGGGCATTATACCCAATTATAGCCAAATACTAGAGTGTATTTTTCATTTAGTCCTGCTTCTGTAGAGGTTTCTCTTAAATCATACTGTACCATTACTATAGCGTTTTCGACATGCAGAGGTCCATGGTATTCCAATATGGAAATTAAGTTAGGCCACCCTTTTCACCGATAGAGGAGGTCTAAGTAGTTGAGAACTAGACTTGTGGACTTCCAATTCTATATGGGATTTTCCCCCCTGATCTCATCTGCTAATGTTTTTATCATATATTTGAACCTGCTCTCTGGTCCCTTCCTCCGCTGAGTTTTCATCGCACTATTTTAACCATACCATTTTAATTATTTTTCAAATATACAGTATTATTTATTTTTCCACCATACTATCTTATTTATATTACGACCATACAACATTATTTATTTTTTAACCATACTATTATTTATTCCACTAAACCATCTTATTTATTTTCAAACTATATCATAATATATATTTTTGATCATATTATGTTATTTATTTTTCAACCATACCATATTTTTTTATTTTTCCACCATACTATCTTATTTATATTACGACCATACCATATTATTGATTTTTCCACCATACCATATTTTTTTATCCATACAATCTTATTTATTTTCCAACCATACCATATTATATATTTTTCCACCATACCATGTTATTTATTTTTTCCACCATACCATATTTTTTGTTTTTCCCCCATGCTATCTTTTTTATATTCCCACCATACAATATTATTTATTTTTCTACCATACCATATTTTTTTCCACCATACCATTCGATTTATTTCCCAACCATACTATATTATATATTTTTCAATCATACCATATTATTTACTTTTCAACTATACCATATTATTTTGTTTTCCACCATACTATCTAATTTAAATTACGACCATACCATATTATTTATTTTCTAACCATACCATGTTATTTATTTTTCAATCATGCCATATTATTTATTTTTGAACTCTACCATATTATTTATTTTTCAACCATACCATATAATTTATTTTTCAACTATGCAATATTAATTATTTTTCACCATTCCATATTGATTATTTTTCCTTTGCAACCGTATCATATTATTTATTTTTCAACCACAGAATATTAATTATTTTTCAACCATACCATATTCATTGTTTTTTTTCAACTATACGATCATATTTATTTTTCAATCCTACCAAATTATTTATTTTTCGACCATACCATATTTTTTTATTTTTCAACCATACCATATTATTTTTCAACTATACAATAATTTTTCAACAATACCTCTTTTTTTTCATCTTTAGCATTTTATTATTTTTCAACTACACAATATTATTTATTTTTCTACCATACTATCCTATTTATTTTTCAACGATACAATATTAATTATTTTTAAACCATGCCTTATTATTTATTTTTTTCTCATACCATCTTATTTATTTTTGAACCATAGCTCCTTTTTTATTTCTCATCCATACCCTATTATTTATTTTTCAATCATGCCATCTTTTTTTTCAATTATACGATATTCATTATTTTTCAACCATACAATAATCATTATTTTTTGGCAACACCATATTAATTATTTTTCAACCATACCTTATTTTTATTTCTTAATCATACCATCTCATTTATTTTTCAACCATACTATATTAATTATTTTTCAACCACACCATATTATTTATTTTTCAACCGAACCTCCTTCTCTTATTCTTCAACTATACCATATTAATTATTGTTCAACCATACCATATTATTTGTTTTTCATTCATACCATCTTAGCCATACCTCTTTTTATTTTTTAACCATACCTTCTTGTTATTTTGTAAACATACAATGCCAAAATGTAATGCCAAAGACTATGGGAAGTTTCGATGTTAGAGTAAAATAAGTGAATTTAAAATTGCATCAGCGTAGAATTCATAATCAAAAACTTAATCAAATTTAAAGCTGAGTACGTTTTTAGCCCTTCCCTCTAAATCTGATAAGTAAATTGATTGATTTCTCACAAAACCATTAAAATCTTTTAAATTTGTCAGGTGCATTTCTCTGATCTCCGGGTACAAGTGGGTTCAATTAGGTGTCTCTCATATATCAGATTTCATTATAATTTTTTCAATATAAATAGAGGATAAATATTGGGAAAAAGAAATTTCTTCATATTAATAACAAATGTTCATTTTCATCTCGTTCCATGTTCATTCGTTGATTAAAAAAATATGATTATTACGTTTACTTCAGGTTCCTCAGCAATGTTATCGTTCACGAGAGAAGAAAATTATCCAAGAAGTATAAAGAACCAAGCCTGGCTGACTCGACCAAGTTAGACTACACTCCTGAATCCGAAATTCAGCCCAAGGAACTTCTTGAAACAAATCAGAGATATTTCGGTATGCAAGAATTGCATCGATCTACTGATTGGGACAACCTTACTATCGGAAATGGTTTCAGCAATCAATACAGCCTCAAAGTTCATCACCCCAATACCAAGACGAGGACTAAGAGGTATATTTTCTTCTCTAACAATTATTTTTAATAATTATTTAATTGGAAGTATCCAGATAATGAATGATTAGAGAAATATTGGATGGTTTCATTATGGAAAGAATCAATTAATAGTTTAGAAAGACCTACGGTCTGATTTCTGTTATATTTTGATACAAATGAAGATTTCTTTTGTTAAAGGGAATTCCTACAGAAAATATACAGGATTCGTAACGAGGGCAGGGGAGTGGAGGTACGATATTTCAATATCTGGAGCCAAAAATTCAATTTGAGCAGAATTGGTTGGAATGACTGCCAACGATAGACGACATTTGCTAACTATAAAAGAAGGCAACTCTAATAACTCTGACCCAACAAGCTGGATAAAGAACTTCAGATGCCAAATGAAACATCATTGGCTCAGTTAACAGCAAGATAGAAATGGAGGTGTAATTAGAGGTTACACGCATAAGCCTAAGAATTCGATAGATTAATTAAATACTAATATCCTATAGCTACAAACCTGGAAAAGCACACTAATATGAAGAAATGTGGTGGGGTAGGCATCAATTGACCTTACAACTACACATACATGAAGAAACCATCACTTCAAAAGGATTATGGGACACATCACTGCAGAAATTGGACAAAGCAAGATCGGTCATCTGTAGGTAAATTCTCAATAGACAGAAAATTAACAAGGAACAAGTTTGCATAATATGCAAATGGAGCAACACCTCTAAAGGTTGTAGGTTTTTTCCTAAGCCACCATGATGCACTTATATATGGATGATTAGGTATATAGCCATAAGAAAGATCTAGTTTGGTTTTAGGGTTTTATAAGGATCAGGACAGTTAACTTCTCTCAGGTCAAGAGCTCTTCTAGTGATCTCCTCTTTCCACTTCAAGCTTTCATACATTTCTCATTCTGTTGTTGGGTTTTGCTTCTTAGTTATAAGTAAATAACAAATGCAGAAGTTGCAAATCTTTCCCATTTTTAACCTTTATTCAAACCAGGCAATGGCTTCGCCCCTCTCCATGTAGGAGGGGGAGCTTGCGCTTGGCTACTAAGGTTAAAATTTAAAATCTAAAACAAAGCAGCCATGGTTCAATTTTTATAAATTTTCTGAACTTCGCCAATTAAAATAATTTTAAAAAGGAACTCTAAACTAAATTTCCTCCCTTTCAAAAAATCACGTTGCTTAAAATATAGTTATAGAAGATAAAATAAAAAAGCATCCTTGCTTAAACTTTAATCAATTTTCTGAATTTCACCAATCGTAATTCATTTTCTTTTAAAACATACTAAATCATTGGATAATCTTATATTTTTTCTGAACTTAACCATTTTGTATTTTCAAACACTAAAGAAATTCATAAAAATTACCTTGATAAAAATTTAAAATATACTTACATAAGTCATAACCAAACTAAGATGAAATTATTATTCAAATACTAAACAAAAAAACCATTCTTAAGTTATAGTTAGTGATGATGATGATGATGATGATGAAGGGGCAAAATCGAAGAAGGATATGGATATAATATAATTGAACACAATATTCGGTTAATATCGCAATGAGTAGTCACCTTCACACTGTTAGATTAGTCTAGTGGACGCATTTACTTGCTTGGAGTGAATAAAGAGCGCCCCCCCCAGGCGGGCCCGATGAGGTGTGAAGGCGGCTGCTTATTCATATACTAATCGTATACCATCACTGCGCACAGTCCAGTAACATAATATGAAATGCATAACATAGAGAATATTACCAACCCTTTAATCTCTGACTATATGACTTTCTTCCATAGAATATACTCTCTTTGTTGTAGGTCGGATGTTCCTGCGCTGGAGAGAGGCCGCCTATCCCCGACGCAGGAGCGCGCTTCCTTCTTCCTTTTTTTTTGCTTATCTTGTTTTTTAGCCTTTCTGTTTTTTATTTTGTTATTTATTTTGGCATGTTTTACTTGTATTTTTTAGCCTAGTATTATGCTGTAACATGAAAACGGTGATTTTTGTCCTAGTAGGTAGTTGTCGGTTGGCTCCTAAAATTGTAAAAAATCTTTGAACTCTGATTAATTGTCAGAGACTAGGAAAAAAAGGATAAAAATACATCTAAATAAAGAGAGAACCAATCTATTGATAAAGAAAACCCAGCAAACATTTTTTTTAATCGCTCTAACGAGAAAGTTATACAAACAAAATGATTTAATTAACAATAGAGATATTAAACAACAAATGGGGAAATTTCGTCCTGAAGAGAAGAAACAGTATTGAAAATGTCATTGATATTTGTGCACATTTTTATGATCACATGGATCACCAAATGCCGAATTTAATCTATCAATAAATGAAGAGGAATCTACAATGTTGAATGAATAAGAAATTTAATTTTATGTGCATTAGAAAGAGAAAAGGAGATGGCAGTTGAAATGATAGTGTAATAAAAGAGCATTTAAGGGATGAGGTTAAGATCTTTTGTATTTCACAAAAATTCTTACGAAATGATAGCTATTGAATGTTATAACTGATTACAAATATAAAATATATTTTCTAAAGGATAGAAGTAATAATGTTGCAAGTTTAACAACTGGGCAAATAGGCTCCTATCACAGCAAGCAAAACTAAAACATTGAAAATATTTAGCAATAGTTTAAAGCAGAAATTCCACTACTATCAGCCACTTGTACAATGAAGTTTTAGAAGTAAATACAAAATATATGAATACTGTCGAGGTATAACTGATATATATATATATA
The DNA here is from genome assembly GCA_963969495.1 of Ceratothoa steindachneri. Classification (NCBI taxonomy): domain Eukaryota; kingdom Metazoa; phylum Arthropoda; class Malacostraca; order Isopoda; family Cymothoidae; genus Ceratothoa; species Ceratothoa steindachneri. The sequence continues at coordinate 141,642,727 of OZ018317.1, forward strand.
TATATATATATATATATATATATATATATATATATATATATATATATATATGGAGGGGATTTGATTAGTCGAGTGGTGTGGATTAGAGCGAAAGGACGCTCAGTTGACGTGTCTTCGGCTCCGTTGCTAGATGATAAGGTTGAGTCAATGAAAAGAGAGAAGGAAGAAAACCGTCACCCTGAGTACGCCGGGAAATAACAAAAAGCGAGTGAGATTAGTCGTTAATTACTTAGCCATGGCTGAATGGTGTTCTGAGATATTTAAAAGATTAGTACAAAAATAATATTTAATTACACAACAAAAAATATAAATATTTACACAAATAAAATGAAATTGGAATATCCAAGAATATGGGGTGCTGATAGTTTGGCAAAAGGGACAAGCTAATGAGCTTAAAGCAGGTAAATGACCAAACTCGGATTGGATCTTCAAATGCTGCGCTGAGCCGAAATACAAATTTATCTGTACGCGATGACAGAATTAGAGATCCGTACGCGTCGACGCCTTGCAGAAGTTAATGTTTGGACGACGAAGGGAAGGGGGCGATTCGAGGAGGAGAATTGCAGAAGGTTGAGATTTACCTCGGAATACCTTGACAAGGGAGTACTTGCACTAGTGAACGAGAACGGCAGTTGCGGGGGAAATCGCCAATTGACTGGGCAGAGTTCCAACGGGAGAGTTTCTCGCTTTTGCGCTCGTGTAGACGAAAACGGAGCCAAGTCGAGAAGAGACGTGTCTCGTGCGTGATAGTCAACCGGTACTGACTTGTCCTGGCTGAGCCTGATGTTAAATAGGTGTCGGGTTGAAAGATCAAATAATTTTGGTGAGAGAGGAAAGTTTCTGAGATTAAAAAGACTTGTGTTTAGCAAATACATTCTATCAGTGGAAAGAAATGCATAAGTACATAAGACTGGCAAACAAGAGGGGGTGAATATAAAAGTATGACTGATCTGGTCCTCGTAATAAATATGGTGATTGATGTATCTGATGTAAAAATGTTGGGTGTTAGGAATATGGGACTACATATGGCATATTTTTCATGTCCAATGTTAAACTCGCTCATGTGAGGTCAAGATATGAAGAAATTGGCAAGGAATGTAGAATCACAACTAAGTTGTTAAATCTACGGGAGATGGAACTACAAAAGATTGAATTTAGTAGAGTGAAATAATTCTGAATAGAACAAATGTGGAATAATTTTAAGAAAGTTAGATCAAGGGTGTCAAGCGTAGTATCTGATTGTACTATAATTTTAAAAGACTGTGCAGTCTTTTAAACGAGTGATCAGTCAATGTAAGAGAGCTAAAGCTGAAGAATTAGAAAGAATGGAATAAGGATGGTAATTTGATAGTCTATATATTTTAATTATCCGGAGGAAGAAAATGTAAATCGATGGCTTTGGTGGGAAAATGCTCTGAGGTGTGGACTGCAGTGTGGAAGAATGGATGAGAATAGCAATGGGAATGAAATATACTCGTATGTATTGGAGTAAGTCTCCTGGAATGGGGAGGTTTGAAATACCTCTTAAAGGTTCGATTGATTATGTGCATTGAATAGAAATCAAACTGACAGAAAGGACAAGTTTATTCAGGGGCTTTGGGCTCTGAACTTTGAGCCTGATGAACCGTAATTTGATGCCATATGGCATCTGGAGGATCTTGTGCCCTGCCTACCCTAGAACTCACCGTTTGCTGTTCTTGGCACAGTGACTACAAGAGGATCTACGACTATAATATACCTTCCATACATTTTAAATTCCTCTAACTTCACCAATTTATTTTCAGATCTGTCTTAACTTATCGCCTAATGGAGCCTCTTGCTATTGCGCTTAAAATGGGGCAGGGAAATGACTTATAAGTAGGGGAAAGGTGTTAGACCGACATCTATCGCTTTATAAAATATATATTTCCACAGTTAAAATTACAGGTTTTCAAGGTAATAACTAAATTAGTGGCCCTAGAAAATTATAATAATAATCTTTCACTTTAAAGTCTTATTTTTACGCATTCATCAATTCCTTTCGTTTCCATAAATTCATATTTTATCTGGGTATGACAACTCTCTCAAACCTCTTTCTTCTGCCCAGTATGAGCGCTCAGAGACCTCAATTCCGTGAAGACCTCGACCCTGGTGGTCTTCGACGCGTAGCCAGTGTCACGCCTTCGGCACGAGAGGAGCGAAAGCGAGAACTAAAGAAACGACAAGAAAATCTGCGCTTGAAGATTGAAATGGAGAAGCAACAATTTCCTCCTGAATGGGTCTCATTGTCACTTCGTAAGAAACCGAAAAGGGGTGAAACTCCCCCTTATCAACCTATTATACATCAACTTCCCAGGTAGGTAACATTTGTGTGAACGCACTGTACAATGCTGTAGATGAAACTTTGGTTGAATACATTTTCGATATCTTTACAAACTTTTAGTCGAGAAAATGACAAGGCACTTATAGAATAACTGTTTGAAAGTTACATCAGTTTGGGATTCAAAATGTTACTTAAGCTGAACTATTTGCACTTTCATTTGTAAATCTTCCGAATAAATCTTGTTGTGGTGTCGGGTGAGCAATGTGACGGTTTCATTAGGACATAAAAGTTTGTATCAAAATTTTCAGGAGCTTTGATGGGTATAGACTGAAATATATACAAAACTATTTCATTGCAATTTGGTACTGTTTTGAAGAAAACTAAAAGGTGCTGTCATTTTCTACAACTGTGGTGTACAAGTATATACATATTACTTATTTATTTCCCCTAAATTAAATCTATCTTTATGAATGCACAATTTTATGAGCAAGAGAAAACAAAAGATCATCGTTCACAATTATCAAAACTCTTTGCGGGAGTAAACCATTCATTAACTACATTAAATTTCATCTTAACACCTTTCGACCAACATCTTATAGACAGGTAATTTGTTAACAGTCGCATAACCTAGGTAAAGAAAGCTATAATTTTAGTATAAACCAATTGGTAAAAGAAGTTTTAATTTTATTATACACAAATAACAGGAGAAGTATTTGCACTATACCTGTTAAATGCAATTAGGAACTTTCCTCGAATGTAATCTGTGTGAATTGAATCTTAATGATGCTTTGAATCAAAGGTTGAAAGAATAATGAAATAATTTAGCGAGGAACAATGAGGGACATAGAGGAGAGACACTAGTTAAATAAACTTGCTTAGAATTATAACTCTAGCTAGGCGTGTTATCTATAAGGAAGATTAATCTCAGTAATTTTGTGGTCAAACTTTTTTGTTTTTACAGAATGTGACTGGTAGATTGGGTTATGGCTAGGGAGTAGCTACATTGATTTTGAGCTTAGTAAAGCTTTTGATATACTAGCTCACGTGAGTTTGCTAATGAACTAAATGAATCTGTAAGTTCTAATTGTCTTTAAAACTTGATAAAAGAGTAGCTTAGAAATAGGAAACCAAATAATTTTAAATAGTCGAATTTTGTTCCAGAGCTTGTAACGAACAGTGTAACCAAGGATACTGTTCTGAGCTCATTTTTTTGTTTTTGGTTGCTCATGGTACGCAAAGGAACTGCTATAATCTGAACACAAGAACCAAAAACAGTCTTAGAAATATTTAGAAAACTCATCGGTATGTCTCAAAAATATCAGAAAAAATTAATTTAGATAAATTTAAATTAATGCATAGGGCTAGAAACAAAGCAATGATGATCTAAATTATAGTTGCTTAAATTTGTAAGGTAGAATGAGGTCTTAGGGATATAGTTCAAGAAATGTTTAAGTTCATAAACATGATCTTGAATTAAGTAATATGACTAACAAGATGTTAGCTATAAAAAAGGAAAGTAACATAAAAACGATCACATGATTTGTCCTAGACTTTATAAGTCTTATGCGAAACATCTGGAATAATGTGTTCAAGGCCTAAAATGTACGCCGTAACGAGAGGTTGATGGATTTAAAAACGTGTTCCTTTAGGAATGAAATAGGTTTTCAAGATAATTTTTCCTGAAATGAAAAGAAACTTTCAATGGTTTGTCTATACACAAATTGAAGGAGGAGTGACTATTATCTATTTCTATATATGTGTGTATGGATATATGTAGTCATGACCAATTTTTTGAGATTACTATAATTTTTATATAATAAAATTAATGGAATTAAGCCAGGGTTGAATTTTGTTTTAATTTGTTTGTATTATAATTTAAAGGTGAAATATACCAAAGTTTAGGGCCCAAAGCCATTTTATTAAAAAATACAGTCGATTGATGCGCGGAATCAATATTTATAACGATGTCCCTTGTTCTTCAGGGCTGCCTTAATTCGTTTTGGCATATTGGACACCAAATTTGTGATAATATTTTGACTGATATTGCGTCATTTTTATTCAATAAGGACCCTCAACTGCTCATAATTGGGTGGTTTCTGTTTATCAATCACCAGATGCATTATCGCCCACAAATTCTCTATTGGGTTCAAATAAGGCGAATCCAGGCGAAGGTCATAAAATGCCGAAGTTATTTGGAAGGTAGAATTTTGTTATTGCTTTTATTTTGTGAAAAGGTGCGCTACTATGCTGAAGAATAAAGTTATCATCCACAAAGTGGTTCTGAACTGTTGGGTAAAGGTGTGATGGGGCACACTTTGGTACCCTTTGAAGATCCCTCCTAAGGAGGAATCTTCCAGAAGTTTCACATAAGTAGGAAAGAACTTCATCAATGAAGATCACTTTTCCCCAGTCTTAAACAGTTCACTCTTCATATTTCATACAGGAGTGAAGTAAAGCCTATCCGTAAAGTTCTTATTGGTGAGATGAGGCTTCTTCTCACTCTTCATTGACTTGAGACTGGCACTAGACCCAACCCGATCCTTAAGCTGGGTCCTTACCAGGATGGGATCTTAACGTTCATTTGAAGCTCTTGGGAGTCCAGAAGTCGTTTACAGAAGTGTGACCAATATTTCTAAAGCCATTAATGAGCCTAAAGATGGACCAGATCACGTTTTTTTATTGTTTTTTAAATGATTACTTTATAATAAATCTGCAACAGTTTAAATAATACAATAATTATTCCTATCACATAAATTTGTTTCAAAACTTTTGCCCATAACTACATAAGGAAAATTTTATTTGTGGCACATTAACCCAAATTGTTGAACTTATGAAAAATATCAGTTTTAAAATTAATTTAGCGGTGTTATTTAATTTGCATTTAGTACAGTATTTGGTGACGAAATCTGTACTCAATTGCAAATTACAATCCCGTACTAGTTTTCAACTCCATAAAGTTTGAGGTTTTTTCCTCAAGTGTCAGAGATACCATTATGTGTCTGCTCTTAGCTCTATTTGCCCGAAGTAAGGGGATAACCGAATGTAATATAGATATATATAGTAGGTGGTGGTTTATTAGAAAATAATTAAAAGCTCCACAGACAACTTGAAAATATACGTGTTATTCTCAAGCCCCAGTTAGTTAAGAAATGTACAGGTATGAAGAAAGAACAAGAAGTTTCGACGTTAGAATAGAAATATTTGAATGAGTTCTTTCGACAAAAAAATAGAAGGTCACGTTCTCCGCTTAAATTGGACTACAAGCTCAGGTGCTTTCCTGCCTTTAGGCATACAAACTACTATGACAAAATACATTGCAGAATATTTAGACAGACATAAACTGGACGGAGGCAGCGAGAAAACGTGCCCAGAAGATGCGAGAGTGGTCAGCTTCACTCCTTGCAGCGTTCGAATTCGAAAAAATGCGTAGCCTGAAAATGCCCCATACAACCCCACACTTACTAACGTGGAGGCCGCTTCCCTTTCTTTGTCTTATGTTTTAAAATGTGCTTTCAAATACTCTCGTCGCCTACATCTACCCCCACTCCAAAGGGGTAGTTCAAAATGCACACCACCTTCGCCACGAATCTCCTTTTCTAAGGGCGGGCAGTAAAACTCAACATGTCGGTTTAAGGTTTCAAAACAACCCAATAGAAAATGGCAGCATGTGATAAGAGATGAGAAGAACTTAGACCCACCACCGATAAAGGAGCGATCAGATCTAAATACAAAGAGAGTAGATAGATGAAAAAAGGGTTGATAGAGGAAAGAAGGTTAAAAGGACGATGATGGAAAGAAAAACTTATAATAAGTCGAATATATAACTCTAACACTAATCATATTCACTGTTTAGTCTGCTGATCCTAGCTGATGAGTAAGGAGAGCGAGCATATCAACTAGAAAACTAAAAGTAAATACGATAGGTACTCATGTGTTCCTTTGATTATAAACTACCACAGATACAATAAACATCATATGTTAGCCCGTCTTCACTGATTACAGTGTAGGCGGAGCCAAGCTAGTCTATAGATTTCAAATCTATTTTTTTCCAACGCAACGCTAGGGCACTGGACTAGTTTGTATTAACGCATAAATAGGTGATAGAAACCTGACTCTCAAAATTAGCATGTTTTGATAAAAACTGAGCGTTGCTATTATTTTTCCATCTCCTGCCTTTTTTCCATCGATATGATAATTCAATAATCAAAATTCGTGATACCAACATGGTATACGGTCCGGTGAATGATTGATAGCCAGATGGTGTGGGATCAGGTTATTAAGGGAAAGTCATATGGTGTAAGGTCTGGTGAATAAGTAATAGCCAAATGATGTAAGGTCCAGTAAATAAGTGATAGCTAGATAGTGTAAACTTCAATGAATAATTTTTATAACTAGATTGTGTAAGGTCCAGTGAATAAGTAATTGCTAAATGGTGTGAAGCACAGTGATTAAGAGATAGCCAGATAGTGTAAGGTCCGGTAAATAAGGAGAATTAGGCAGAACTTCTAAATCTAATTGTATTATTATTTTCTTTGTCCCAAGTGTCATAAAGAAGAATTTATCTCACTTGCGGTGATCTCTGATAAAGGGTTTTTAACACTTCCTGTCTTAAAATTATTAATAGCTAAAGCTCCTTTCAAATAGTGTATATAATTTTAACTGTTTAAAGAAATAACCTAAATGTAATCCTGATTACTTGATCTTCACTGACCCACTACAGAGAGCAGTTTAAAGGTGGGAGGATGTTCCTCTAGCCTAGAATTATTGTGGAGGGTATTTAATATTGTGACAAACGGTCTTCGAAAATATTCACTTTTTCGTCTACTTTCTGAGACAGAACCTATCTAACGTACCTTACATTATGTTTAGTTTAGTTTTAAACCATACAATAATAAGGAAATGTGTTTGTAGACCACACAATAAAGGAACAGCATGCGACTAACATCGAAGAGAGTCAAATAAAATGGTGGAAACCAGCCTCTTCCAAGAAGTCATATAGTCCATGTATCTGTGTGCACAAAATTTTCTCCAGTACAAGGAACAAGCGGTGGCGACCCCACACCTCCTGGCACCGGGACAGGTAACGTGAACGAAGAACCACCAGAGTGAGCTATACAACAAGAATGTGCTGAACACTGGGCGACAACGCATCATTAGAACGAAGACCATCATTTTCCACCTCGAGGGATAGCCACGACGACGACGAATTCTATTATATATTCAATTTATTTTTCTTATTCATAATTTAAAAAGAATACTAGATTTTTTATCGGAAGTCATAGGAAACCGCTTTATTTTTTTGAAAAAATGCAATCGCACTTTTCGAATAAATATTTATCTTTAGAATTTAACAGTTTTACATAAATCTAAAATAATTTAAATCTTTAGTTTGAATTTAATATGAAATGTCTTTGAGAAGGAAGGTACAGTTTAAGGAAAAAGAATTTTGACTTAGAAAAATATTTCACATTTAAATAAGTTAGAAAATATCTGAAAATTAATAATGATGTATTTTCTTGCAATCATTCAAAATAAGCTCCCTTTGGGGAATAATTTATTGAGGATGGCGGAACCTGAAGCTTCGCTATGGCAAACTTGGTACAGAATTTCTGGGTGGTTGTATGAATGCCAGATTCTTTTCAAATTTCATTTAAATTCGAGTTTACCGTGAATTAACACTCTGAATTTTATGCTATTTAGTAAACAATGAAATCAATTATTAAATACCTTAGGTTGTAAAGCTTTCTGCTAAAGGCCTCTTTAATACGAATCTGTGTATAGGGTAGGGTTGTCCAACCTTCTTTCCCAACGGGCCAACTTAGAAATTTAAGTATATTCACCGGGCCACAGAGGTACTTAAATATAATTTTTAAAAAGTTCCAAAATATATATAATTACAAACAAGATACTGTATATTAAGAGGAGAAAATTAAATTAGACTAATATAAAATAAAATATCATCAATTTGATTTGGGGGATTGCCTTCCTTTTATGATATTCTTAATATCTAGTTTTCAAAGTAAATGAAAATATTCCTAAAAAATACTACGTAAAAATAAAATCGGAGTAAGCAGCGGGGGGCCTCATGAAAATAATAAGTGGGCCGCGGGTTGGACGTCCCTGGTGTAGGGGAACTGTTCCCTTTTGGATTTCATCTCCCCCACTGCCTATCCTCAAAGCAGTGTAGATAGGTATGTTAATAAAGTTAAAAACATTAATGTTTGCAAGTTGGCGAAGCTTAATTTCTCTCTTCCTCTTTATGTCTCCAGACCAGGTTATTCAAAACTTCTCTAGCCATAAATTAAGTTCTTGCAAATTATTTCTACTCACTTTATGATTAAATTTTAAGCTTCCCAATTTTAAGTATAGTTTGGGGGGATTTTTTCAAATATATAGAATATTTTCTGTACGAAGTCGAGAACATCCATGTTTTTCGGTAAATACCAGTTTTTTAGAAATAAATTGTCATCACTATCTAACGAAGTCTTCTCTCTTTCTCCCAAACATAATTCTACTCTTTATTTCTTAAACATGATGACATTCAAATTCCTAACTCCCTGGTAGGGATTAAATAATTGACAATCAATAGACCAGACAAGGGCAATGGAACCTTTCCTAGGAAAAAAAGATTATACATATTAGCAAAATAAATATTAAACCTGAGGATTCCTCGATGTTTTTCACGTTGACCCAACCTGTCTTTATTGCCGGCTGTAGGTTAGAAGACAAAATTAAGTTTTCTCCACACCTTGAAAAATTCAAACACTTTGAGGATCTTTATTCCAAGCTGTACGTATCGATTTCTGCCTTGATGCAGCTTTCTGAATTATCAGGGATCCATAAGGAACGAATACCATTACGATCGATTTTGACTGGTTTTAAATTAGCGACAATTTCTCTTGGCAAATTTTGTGTTCCTCTCCTGTCACAATTTACATATAATCAACACAGTAATAAATAGCTATGAATTTTTTGCTGAACTGCTTCGGCTCGATGTGCGTGGCTACACGGTGAGATATGCCGTAGCGTCGCTTTTTACAAATGTTTCCCTTAATGTCATTATCGGTATTATTTTTAATAAAGATTTCCCCTCTCAATCTAAATTCGAGATTTTCTATGGGTTCAACCGTTAACGATTTTCAGAGATATTGCTCCTTGCCTCTAAAGAAAATATATTTAATTTCGATGGCTTCATCAATTTGATGGGGTTTCAATGGGGAACTCTTTGGAAGAATTATGGTACCTTTTTAAGAAAAGATTTTTGAGAAGAGAAGTGTCCTTCTTGTCCTTCGTAGACGTTTAATCAATGATACATTTGTCTTATTTAAATCTGAAAAAGTCTCAATTTTTTCCCATTTTTTAATGCTTTTCATCCTAATATTAAGTTCACTAAGGAGAAAGAAGTCAAAATCTCTATTACCTTTCTAGAAAGCCGACAAATTCTAGATAATGTTTAAATTTAGCATTTGCAATCAAAATTGAAGATGAATAATTTGTATGTGTTGATACGAAGGGCCGTTTGTTTTTTTTCTTCTTACACTTTATTTAATCCAGCGGGAATTCGACTTTTTCAGAATTTTTTGTTCCTAATTCTTAAGTTATTTTGTCTTTCTGTATCTTAGTCCTCTGAACCAAGAGGCCTCAAGAAGTTATCGCAAGGAGTTTTCCACAAGTAGAATTTCAAATAATTTAACAATTTTAAAATAGTGGTTTCTTTTGTACGAAGAGTATAAACTCATGCTTCTTTGCACAATGGTGTTGTCTACAAGTTTTATTGACCTGGATGTTCTCAGGAATCATATATAGGAACTACATTCGTTTTTTACACTCGATAGTATGTGCAAACTTTGGTGTTTGTTTCAGATCGTGGAAATCTAGCAAAGAATTCTCGCCCATTAGAGACCACATACTAAAATGCAAGGTTTACACCAGCTTAAAAAATGTTTCGACTTTTGGTTGAAATTAAAATACATCCCCCCCCCCCAAGAAAGTTAGAGTCGCTTTTTATTAAAACACACACCCCTGCATTAAATATCAGGTGAACTTGCCACCCCTTGTCGTTAATACCAACAACCAAGAAGCTTCCAAATTTTAAGAATTTTTCAATAACCCATAAGGCTGTCCTTTTTCTCTAAATTTCTGTCTCTTCTGACACGCTAATAACAGGTATCTTTTGAATATTTATCTATTTTGGGCTTGAATTTTACTACATGCTTTATTATACTGAATCATAAACCTTCGGTAATTTTACTTTAGCCCTTGTTTTGAATCCTATACTTTCCATTTGTTTTTTTTTCTTCTGACTTGTGACAAAAATAAAAATAAACACAAATTTGAAATTGTCTATTAATCAAAGTATTAATAGACAATTTCAAATTTGTGTTTATTTTTATTTTGTTTCTTTCTTTAACTCCTTGTTTATCCCTTTAGCCTGCAGATGGATTAGGTAATCCGAAACGTTGTTTGCTATATATAAGGGTATCTTATGGTCTTTTCGTTTATAATCCAAGTAAAAGAAACAAGATAAACGGAATCATTTTTCTTTGGAAAAATGTATTTTTCTAATTGCAAAAAAATCTTACAAGGGTGAGGATCGAACCAAGAGACATGAGGCAGCAATCCATCACTCTTGCATGGATTTTTTCGTAATTAGAAAATTAGATTTTTCCGAAGAAAAATTATTTCATTCATTTTGTTTCATTTACGGGGGTTATAAAGAAAAATATCATAAGAGACAACAGCTCTCCTTGTGATTACCAGTTAAACTTAGTCACAAACTTGATTCCAGTATCAAAGCTATCTACAATCTCTCTCGAGTACTGAAGAAAGCGCACCTTCAATCTCATCGAAATTCTCGTTCTCACCCTCATTCTCGACCCTCAGTGGTTCTGGCCGAGCTACCACCACCATCTCGATTATCTCTTCTCCCGGGAGTAGAGGCTGGCAACATCGAACCTTCCAACATAAAGAGAGAAATTGTGTTCCAACCTGCAATTCTCAATGTGAAGAACACAATCAGCCTGTCTCCGCATCCACCATGCCGGAAGTGTAATTCCCTTTTCGTCATAGACTTTGCCACAGGAAGTCATTCACTATTGATAGCAATTCGACCCTCTCCATCATGCTCGCATCGCGGAAAGAATGGAAACGACCTCCCCTCGCCTCATCCCTTTACAATGTATCAACCAATTCCTGTCTATCTCAAAAAACTTTTCTTTCTCTCCCTCCTTTTTTCGTAGAAAAACAGTGCTCAAATCGTAAATGTGAATGTACAGTGACAGTGTTATAATATGTACTGACGTTATTTTAAACATATTATTTTTCCACTTTAAAACTTGTTGAAATTCACTACACGACTCCTGCAAAAGTTTTCTTGCGCTGAATATGAGACCCTTATGACCTCACCAAAATTTATTAGTGATGTTTCACTTCATTTGAACTTCCTCTAAAAACTGTGTGGACACCGTATTTAGGTCGATAGGTTTGTTTGTATTTCCATACTATCTTTTATGAAATATAACCTCCAAATATGCAGCCAGAAATTACTAATGAAGCCGGATTAGAAAGGAGGAGAGTAAATAGAGAGAGATAAATCACACCTTTATCGTCACTTAACAGTCCCTCACGACAACTACTAGTCAAATACACAAAAGGTGAACTACATAAGCACTGCAGTCAGCTAGGGCTCGAAGACGTTTGTACGAATAAAAATGACTTCATTGATGAATTACTCGAATATTATAGAAATATCTAAGAGACACAGTCATCACCCGATGCCAATCAAGAGAGAGAACGTAAAAACTTTTTTAGAGAGACAGGACAATTTTATGTTATAAACAATTCTCTAGCTGATAAGGAAAGAGAAATTGAAGAGCTCAAAATTAAATTACTCTTTGCTGAAGAAAAAATCAAACATTTACAAGAAACAATTCAAAATCAGAATGGATCACGTACCCGTGAAACGATGGATCCAACAGTTAGCGAGGAAAACATTACTAATTGGAGATTCTTGCTTAAAAGAAGTAAATTCTAGTGATCGTCAAGAAAACATCATAATAAGAATCCTGCCGGAATCAAATATGGATCTACTAAAATCCTGGATAATGGAAAAGCTCGATCAATCACTGAAGGAATACATCATCTACTGTGTAACGCAAGACCTCCGTGTTGAGGACGTTACAATGAAAGGAGTTATCGATAATATAGGTACTGTTATTGCCCAATTCAAAGATAAAAATCATGAAATTAATGTAAAAGTGTGTGAACTGGTTTCAAGTGTGAAAACTAATAGTCTACTTGAGAGGATAAATCAATATAATATCAAGCTACGAGAATGGTGTACCAACAATGGGGTTACCTTAATTAAAACACAAGATTTTTTCAGGCTTGGAGCTAGCGATCTTGATTTTAATTGTTACGAAATCCAAAACAATAAAGGCTATAATTTACCTAATAGAGTTGGTGCTATTAGATTGTTCGATGCTATTTCCTCTATATGCAGGGATATTTTCGTTTACTTTAACTGGAAAAATGTTAAATCAAATTTATGTAATTTTAAGAATAATAGTTTCAGATATAATGCTGTAAGAGATGTAAGAACTGATTATTTAGTAAATAGGGAGAAAATAGGAAGAAATATAACATAGTTTAAAAAAAACAGACGTATGTACTCTGGTAACAGAAAGCTCTCACTAGGCAGACAAGGTCACGCTGGTCCTCAAAACCGATCTAACAATAATGATAATAATAATAGATCAAGCCATACTAATGCGAATGACAAGATAAGTAACAATCGTAATCATGCTTATTTTGTAGAAGCGAGATATGGTTTGTACAGCTGTGGTGAATTTAACCACCGAAAATCAAACTGTAGATTTGATCACAAAATAAGATGTAATATATGCTATAAATATGACAACAGGAGTAGATTATGTGAACACAATTTTAATTACTAGGATATAGGCCAATAAGATACCGCCGATGAGATTTTTCCTTCTAGATTTAATGATTTGATAATTGTTGCTGATATAAAAGCTCAATCGTTATTATGTCATAAACTTAAAATAGAACTTATGATAAATGAACAAAATATTGATATCCTATGTGTAAGCGAGTCTTGGTTATATACTTCTACTGACAGAATCATAGTCGAGGTGGAGGAGTATGTTTGTATGTTAAGAAGTATGTGAAAGTTGCCGAAATAAAGTTATGGATTGAGAAATGTGAGGGAGTGGAAGATCAGTTGGTCTCTGTCCAACATCGTAAGTTTCCTTCTATTATTTTGGGCTGCATATATCACCACCCAAAAACCCGGTAACCTCTTTTAATTATATTCTAGATATTTTTAAAGAAATAGTTCTCCGTAATTTACCTATTTTTATTTATGGTGATTTTAATGACGATCTGCTAAAAAAGGAAAATAAAATGTGTAAAATAATTCAGAAATTATATTTTGATGAGATAATAAATAAACATATGATAAAGAGTTCCAATGTAACGCCAGGCTCCGTAGCAGATCACGAGAGAATTTAAAACCTCATTGAATATCCGTAAGCCAAAAAGTAACCTTTTTTTAAAACATTTAGATGTTTTCAGTTATTCTCCAGACACTCTATACACACTTCTCATGAATAACATACACATATTAAATGGAATTTTAAATACTGATAAGGTAAGTAACCAAGTAAGAATTTTAACCAATGTTTTTAATTCATCCATAAAAAATTGCGCACTGGAAGTAACAAAAGAAATAACTCGTCCCCCTGCCCCATGGATAAAGAGAGCTCAAAACCCAAACTTACAATATGACTGAGAAAAACGTAAGGACCTAAAGAAAAGAGTAAGTTCGCACTTAGCCGATCTGTAGAAAACAGTATTGCAAGATGGAGTTTCATAACGTTAAAGGCATCGTTTCTGCTACCTGGAAAATAACAAAAAAAATATGCTTCATAACGAGCAACATAGAGCTATGAACAACATACCATTAGATGAAACAAATGATTCACAGTCTAATGCTGAAAAATTTAATAATATTTTTGCGAAGATCGGAAGGAAAACATTTGAAAAAACCCAGGAGGAATTTTGGACAAGTAATATTTCTACTGAACCAGGTCGTAATATTCCGGATAGAAGTTTTGATAGTTTCAAACCAGCCTCAGTCGATTGTAGTACCGTTATTTTACATAGTTATAAAAAATATGAAAGAAAACGCACTTAGTTTCGATGGCATTTGTTTACGATTTATTAAGGATGTGTTTTATGTAATAGCACTTTACCTTGCGGTAATAATTAACACTTCAATAACCACTAAATATTACCCGGGCCTATGGAAAATTCTCATATAATTCGTGTTTTCAAAAGTAGTGATACAGAGGACGTCTCTAACTATCAGTTAACCAATTTTTTAGAGAAAAATAAACTAATATCAGAACTTCCACACGTTTCAGACCAAAACTGTCAACAGAAACGGTCCTATATTTCTGATTTGATTTGGGTTAAATTCAAAATGGATTATGCTTTTCACATGCAACCAAACGCACAAGAATATCTTCTGTGAATGAGACCTCAGTTTAAGCTGGTGGAGTGTTTTCCTCAAGACTAATTAATTCACTAGAACGTTTAATATAATTATGTATAACCGACTTTTTGTTTCTGTCATGGTATACGGCCGAGTATGTATTACGTTTGTTTCGTACATGAATAACTCCGTTCCTCTTTTCTCTAACAGTTCTTTACTTTTACTTTTGATTCTTTAAACAGGGAGGATTCGTAAAATTACATATTTATTGCCATATGCAGTGTTTCGAGGATTTAATTAAATAACTATGGCAAAAATATACTTTTAATTACATAAAAAAATGAAATATTAAAACTTTAAATATACCATGGCTATATATAATAAGAGGATCTAAATAAAAATTAATACTACCAATGATCATTGGACTACGCGATGGTTGACACAAAAATTCACTTTAGTGCGGAATGGTAACTAACGAACATGAATAAGTTTTGGATTCCTTCTACCTATAATTAAAAGGGAGTCTAGCGATGGATGACTTTGAACGAGAACCTCTTTGATGCGATGATTCGAGACGTGAGGCTGACTAAAAAAAACAGCTGACCGTCACTATGATGCTTATCCCGAGGTGGGTAAGCAGCGTGTGGCGATGCTTCTTGACTTGAAGATATAAGCAAGGGGATTGTGGTTGTACGGTCATTCTAACCCTCTGGTTACACTTGCGACTTCTCGAAGATGAGACTTGACCAAGAGGTGAATCTTTTCTCGAGTGGAACTTCACATTGGCATTCCTCAATGGTGAAGGATATCTCTGTCTTTTTATTAGAAAACTGAGATAAGAGGTTTCTCTGAACGAGATTGGTATGAGAGTGATTTTCGATACCACTTATTTACTCTTTGATGTGACAAAAGGAACAGCCTCGGGAAGGAAAATCTCGCTCGGTTTCACTTTCTTTTTGATTCCCGGTTTGCCTTCGAGACTTGTCTTCTTCTCCTGATTGATACTTCGATTCTTTTCTTACATTTCTCCAGATTGAACCATATATTCAGCGATTATCCCCTGGGTGGGCGGAGAGGATCTGAGGCCTCCCCTTCTAAGCCTACCTCCTAGGGCATCATTTTTCAACGTTGTGACTATTCGCCTTTCTGGTTTACGTCGGAGAAAGTGAAATTTCGTCTATTTGGCAAAAATAGACATAAACAATCGGGGGGGGGGGGGGCAGTGAGCCTGTTAAAAGATTTTTATTCTAAAGGCTATCCCACCCTCCTGTGTTTATATTAAGGGACTACAAAATCTGCTGATGGTACTCCTTCTTTGCGAGCGATCTCGAGGATTTTGGGGACAGTGGGGCAAAGGGAAAGGCGGGGGGAGAATGTATCGGACCATGTGGAAAGTAACTGTTGACGGTGTGTAAACAAACTAGCGTCTGTTTTACCTCGTGATCTTGATTTCCCTACAGTCTCCAATAACAATCTTACCCCAAAATAGTTCTTTTTAGTCAAGAAAAGAGAGATGGACAAATGTTGATTCTTTGTTGATTATCTTCTTTAAATTATGATGCATAGTTGAAAAAGATGAATATAGTTTTCCCCAATTGTTCAACAATTACAGTCGGAATTTCTTTCACTATTATTTTTCAAGAATCGTGATCAAACTTCATTGGGCGTCCTTAGTGGATCCATCATTTAGGCTAAAGTTTCCTGAGCGAAAATTCTGAAACCATCTTGGGTGCTGGGTCACACTAACTGTTCCTTCACCGTATACTTAACACAAACTTTCAGCCATTAACTTATAATTGTTCTCATTTATAATCTCCTAAACCATAACGTTGCGAATGTGCTCTTTTAATACTTCTTTAATATTCACCAATTAACCAGAAGGCGCATTAAATTAGGAATGATAATACAAAATTAATTACTCAGGAAATGCATGCCTTGGGTTAGTCTAAAGCAAACACCTGGCTTCAAAATTACTAGACCAGGCTAATATCAATCTGTTGGGATAACTGTTCTTTCTTCCACTTACCTTCAAGCATATAGAAAATGTGACCGAATTTTCCATCAGGATGAAATCAACCACCCTATTTACAAGTTCATTGAGCTCAAATATCCCATTTATTTCATGCACAAATCTCATTTCAAGTCCAGAAAAACTTTTATTTTATTTTTATACTCCAAAAGCAGAACTTTAAGAAATATATAATCTTTCCATATGCTTAAGCTCTAACTCCATTAAAATCGTATGCTAATAAAAGTAACATTAATATAACATTCAAATACACACATATCATCCAAAAGTCTTTAACCAAACTTCGCTTTACTAACCAAGACGCAGGTTTATATTTAATCCCCTATAAAGATTAGGACAAATTTTACATTCGTGATTGGGGTTTACTTTTGTAAGAGGATTAATGTGCACGGGGCAGATATCAAGAGAGGCTCACTTTCCTCCAGCTTCTTCGTCCATATATATGCAAAATTATAAACATAGAACTGAATTTAAGCAAGCAAAAATTATTAATTAATCTAAAAAGTTTATTGAAATGAGGTTTAATGAATCACTCATTATTAGCAAGGTTGATAACTTTAATATTTCTGAGGCATTTTAAAAATTTAACAAATATATCTCGAACACTGTCGCCCAATTTATTTATATACCGCCTTAATCGGTCAATCCCCGAGAATAAAAGGTTCTTCCCCAATCATAAACATATCTATATCTTTCATTATAATTCCATTTTTTTCATCTTGCTTATTCTGATTTTCGCCTTTATATACTGTATTCGCAGATCATACCTTTCATTATACAGTGGATAATAGCGAAAGCCGAAACTAGTTTTGTTCGTAAATAAATAGGAATCAAATAGTGTGGTTTATTATTCCTTGCACCTAACATATATATATATATATATATATATATATATATATATATATATATATATATATATATATATATATATATATATATATATATATATATTTATATATAAAGAAAGAGCAAATACAAGTTATGCGGGTGATAATAACAACCACCACAGGGCTTTCGCCATATTATTATTTTCTGACTTTCAAAACAATTTTGAAACAAAAAGAAAGATTCAAAAACCTTGTATAGCAGACTATATATGCACATAGTACAAGAGAAAGAGAAAATTGGACGTGAATGAGCAATGTGAACTTGTATTAGCTCTTCTTTGGTATGTGACATGGACAATGAGCCTTTAAATTGTGATCGGGTAAGAGTATATAAATACTTAGGTATGGGAAATAATAATAATTTTTAAGAAGCCTATTGTATAAGATAACGTTTACTTTAACAGAAAATTGATGGTTGCTTAGTTGTATATCTATCGCTCCTGAAGAGAGTTAAGGAACTCCTGGAGACTGTTCTAGCGGATTAAGGATTTCCTATTATTACCCTTACCTAACGGCATTGGCTAAAACATTATTGTTCATTTATCAATAAATGTATATATATATATATATATATATATATATATATATATATATATATATATATATATCTATATATATATATATATATATATATATATATATTTATATATATATATCCTATCCGCACTCTTCCCAGTCTATTTCCATTAAAGGATGTCCGTTACCCTATTTTAAGGGAGGATTGTTTGAAGCATTTTCACCTATCCTTGATTGCGGGGAACTGCCTTTCATGGCTCCCGCCAGATGGGCTCCTAAAAAAAAAAATCCATGGCTCCCTACTCATTCAGTAAATGACCTTAGTTAAACCAAGTTAAACAACATAATAGTAATGGTAGATTAGACCTTAAAACAGTGCTCTACTTGTATACTTTTCCTCCCTAAGTTAGCAAAAAGATTGGAAAATTGCTATAAAATTAATACATAACATTATAGAAAGAAACATACTGGAGTATATGTGCATTAAAAGCATGCAAAATTAAGTTTAATACTTCGAAAACTGTAATTAATTAAAAACAAATTTAATCACTACTATTATGTCAAGTACATTTTTGCTAATCCATCAATATATATAATTTATTGAGCGGTCGATGTCACTATTAATATAATAACAGTTTGAATTTCGCGGGCAGCTCATAAGCTCTGCTTGCCTGAGTCCTTTCGGAGGAACTCACGATGGCCGAGTCGACTAGGCCGCGCGTACGCCGGTCCCAGCGACTCGGGCAATGTTTGTATTCGCACTCACCACATGCTCGGTTCATTCTTTATTTTCGATCGACCTTCTTCCCACACCCCTTAATCTATACCTGATTGTTCTTCACTTCATCATCACAAGATTGAATAAATGCCTATTTCTAGTGACTATTTTTATTTGTACAAATTTATTCATACAACGTTGTCATCGTTTTTTAATGCTATAAAACGTGTTACGTGTAAAAATAGATATTTATTTATAGGATATAACAGATAAATGAGACGCTGCTTTATGTATATAAATTAATTAAAAATTAGTATTACATTTTAATTTGATAAAATGAAGAGTTAGAGTAGGTTTGTGTAGGTTACGCGAGTAGCCAGAAAGATTTATATCGGTAATAGGATTTTGTCGTGGTTACTTCTCGTAAGTCATTTAGGAGTTTATACTTGTTTGTCGAGAGAAGCTTAAATGGAAGTGGATGGGGTTGTCGGCTATTTGCAATTAGAAAAAGCCAGGAGAAGGGCCAGCTGGAATAGAGAGAGAGAGAGAGAGAGAGAGAGAGAGAGAGAGAGAGAGAGAGAGAGGTATATGTTTTATTGTTCAGAAGAAGGGGGAGTCTAGTTGCTTCGTCTCGAAAGCAGAGGGAGGGGTTTGAACTGTGAGATGCCCCTACAAAGGATGTGGATGTAGTCAGATTATATTGAAAGATGCAGAGAGTAAAGTATCTTTGTGTTTGGTGTTTGAACATGGCCGGGAAAAGCAACCCCAGCCCTGGAACCGGTGGTTTATTAGTGGAATCGCGATTGACGGTGAGAGGGAGGATCTATGATTAAGCCGCCGAATTTGATAATAAATTAGAGTCGTTTAATCTCAGGAGATTTTGCGATTTCTGATAGAGTTGGTTAGGAGTTCATAATGGGAATGGAACTCTTATTGGCAAGAGTGGATCAGGAATTCTTCGGTTCTGGCCCAAGGGAGTAAGTGTGTCGCTGGTCAATTTGACCCATTGCAATTCAAATCTAGCTGTCGTATCCTGGTGAGACGCGCTGATGGCAATTGTAGTCATGCAGTCCCGTTCTTGGTGTCAATGGAGAAACAATTGTTGAAGTTTAAAACCATCTCTCTTGTAGCTATTGATGTGAGTGTGTTTTAACGATTGCTTAAACGCTGTTTACAAGAGTCTGTTGTTGAGTTTCTATCATGAGTTCAGGAAAAATGTTCTACAGACCGAAATGAATATTCGCGAAATTGAGTGCATTAATTTTTTTTAGAAATTCACTTTCATTAAGTTAATTTTAGTTAGTCCTGAGTCACGATTTGTGGTGATGGTGCCCTAAACGTAAATTAGTTGAGTACTAATAAAACCCAAATCTTTATTATTGCAGTTTTACTGTTGAGGTTTTCCCGTGGACCAATTGAGATAGTATGGCACATTGAGTTGCCACCTTGTTTTTTAGCAAACTTAGCTTCCTTCTATTCAACTTGTGTTTCAGTACATTATGCTACAGAACCAATGATCATGTAGGAACTTCATATGCCTTCTTATGGCTTCATTATTTAATTTCGTGATGTATATCCTTTATTTGTTCTTACCCTTGATTTCCTTAATGTATTAGCATTTTTATTGCCCAATGAAGATTGTTTTCCTCTTTCATTCTTATACAAACTTGGCTCGGAATGATGAATGCGAAATTGGCCAGAGCTATATTCTATGGAAGACATGAAGATCTTCGGAAATATGAAATTAATTAGGATATTAAGATTTATTTAGTTATTTAGTTGGCAAAAAACCATCGGGGTCATCTCGGGAAAAAATATATGAAAAAACGTTTATTTCTCATTACTTCAGACATCTCTTCACAGAGCAACTCTACTTATAGCCCGCTACAAGTGAAACCTGGACTAGCAGCTTGCCTTCCCGACCGTAGTTTTACAAGAGGAAGTGGTGTTCTCTCCCGGGTCATCATTTGCAGTTCTTTTAAATTTACTACAATCTTTCCTACACCTGTTTAGACTCAGCAAATGGTGAAATAGAGAGTTAATGCGCCCCTCCTCCACCCCCCCAAAAAAAATCTACTTATAAAGTTTGAAGAAAAATAAAAATGAAATACAGTAAATGTATTATGAATGCGTATTTTAGTTCACACAACCCTTGCAAGAGGTTGTCTCGATGCACATCCTTAAGTGCCAAATCAGTCTTAGTAAGAAGCTTAAGAAGAGATTTTTTGTGGCGGAATCTCTCAGGAAGTCTAAACAAATATTGGGAGTTGACATTTCTAAAAGGAAAATTGTTTCCCCATCATTTCAACAATAGAACGAATTATCGAACCGATATTTAATCCTCAAAGTAGAAAGACGATAAAATGAAAAGGACAAAGGATAAAAATATGACAATGGACGCAGTTTTCAAAGACTTGTAACAACTGTCTACCAGTTTTATCTACCTCTGTTAATTTTGCAACTTTTCTATTGATAATTTATAATAAATTCGGTAGTTTTAACGAGTGTGGCTACTACAGCTTTAAGCTTCTATATTAACTCATCCCATAAGTAACGGAGCTTAGAGTTTTTTTTCCATGTTAATCATTATTGTATGTATATAAATCAAAACTTTGAAGGTATTGAAATTTTAAATAGGCATTTATTGATTAACCGAATAAGTAGTATAATTTTCACCAGTTATTACTCTTAGTATCCATCTTTGTACTAACCTTTCAATACCATGTGGGTACAAATTATTTGAGTACTTCTATCGATTAATGCTGGTCTTTTTTCAAGTGTCGCATGTAAACTGTCCAACCGAGCAAATTAGACCTCTTTGGAGATAGTCTGATTTGGGTTAAGTTCAAAATGGATTATGCCTTTCATATCCCACCAAGCGCATAAGAATATCTTCCGTGAATGAGAGCCCTGTTTAAGCTGATATAGAGTTTTTTCCAGGACTAATTCATTGGCAATAATATTTTCCCCGATTGTTCACCAATTACAATCGGAATTTCTTTTCCCGATTGTTCACCAATTACAATCGGAATTTCTTTCACTGTTATTTTTCAAGGATAGTGATCAAATTTCACTAGTCGTCCTGGTGTGGATCCATCATTTAGACTAACGTTACCTAAGCGAAAGTTCTGTAACCATCTTGGCTGCTGGGTCACACTAATTGTTCCTTCACAAACTTTCTGCCATTAACTTATAATTGTTCTCATTAATAATCCCTTAAACCATAACGTTGCGAATGTGCTCTTCTGATATTTCCATAATATTCACCTTTTAATAATACACAATTAATTGCCTAGTAAATGACAAGTAAGGTATGTCGAAAGGCATGCTTTGGGTTTGGCAAAAGCAAACATTTGGCTTTAAACTTAATAGACGAGGCTAATATCAAAACAAACATGTTTTCATTAAATATGAGATGACCTAATAAATCAAATTTATATATATATATATATATATATATATATATATATATATATATATATATATATACGTATGTCAGAGAGAGAAGGTTACTCACCCCCCCTAGAACCCAACGTCTACCCGTGGCGCCTGAGAAAAGATGCACCTACATGCCCAGACAGCCCCAAGGGACAGTGAGAATTCCATGCGGTCGGATGACCCCGGCGCTCTTATTAAGAATAGTCGGGCCAGTCGAACCCAAGGAGCCGCCTTAAGAATGTCGCGCGGCCGTGTGATCCGTGTTGGCTTCCCCTTCTCCCACGTCGCATCGCATGATCGGCGCCAGACCTACGGCGTCGAGGACTTTCGCGCGGGCCTGTCATGATCGCCGAGAATATTCCCTCTGCCTGGCGCGCCCAGGTCTAATGAGATCCTCCTTGCCCTTTGGGAAGGTTCTGGCGACCCGCTTCTGCCGAGGCAGTATAAATACTTCGGGAAAAGCTTTGAGAAATCAGTACCATACAGCCCCGTCTTGGTTAGCAGCCATGTGCAGCCTTTTACGCCCTGCCCCTCTCCCAACGGCTTCTAGCTACGAAAGCGACGCGTCACCTTTCTACCCGGCCTCGTTCGTACCTAAGTACAGAGTTTCCGCCCGACAAACGATAGACGCGGACAGGCATCTATCACTCGGGTATCGACTTCGTTCTCGTCTGGAGTACTACCTTGTTCATTTCTCAGTAAGGTCAAAGAAGAAGGGATTTTGCAAGTGGAACTTTGCAGTGCCACGCTTCCTCGTCGTCTCCAAAGCCTCCGGTCAATTAGGCAGTACGTGAGACTCCCCGCTATTAACACTCTCCCCCTTTCTGTGAAGGCAATCACCGTACATCCTCTCTCGGACTTTTGTCTCCATCGAGTCAATTGTATCCTCCGTTTGGTCCCCTGGGTCTCATCTTGTTTATTATTTATTTACTTTTGCTAATAATATTTTCTTTGTATATTTTTAAAGTTATTATTCTACCATCAGTTTCTCTAAACCTACCAAGAACCTCTGAGAATTGATTATTTAGGCCAACCGCACTCGATTTTGATTAATTAACCCGCGTACTGGTATCTATTTTCGCCCCTCCCCCTCCATTTCTGGCGTGCTCCCTTCCGGCGTCACCGCAGAGTCAATCCTCGGCTAGCATCGACGTTTGATTCTACGACAATATATATATATATATATATATATATATATATATATATATATATATATATATCCTTCATGTGGAATCAATCACGCCTTGAATCACAAGTGCACTTGCTCGTATCACTGAGCCACAATTCCTTCCTCCAAAAGGGATTTTGGGGGAGGTAGAGTGTTGAGGAGAGGTTAGACCAGTGTTCAGGCGAAGGAGGGGGGGGGCGCATGATTGAACAGTTTTGTATTACCATTTTATTGATGGGCCTTGTTTTATTTAATTCTGTAAATTATTTTAGGGTGCACTAAGCCTGTGTACCCTTAAAATATCACCTATCTTACCTTCACTTTCTGCGCTTTGCTCACATTCCTCTATTTACAATGAATCTACAAACCTCAAGCAACATGATGACAAATTATAATAATGAAAAATTATTATAATTCTAATTTATTCTTTTACACAATAACTTGAATAGTATCGGCGAACTTTATTTATTTCTTCTTAAATATCCTCAAATGAGAGGTTACTATTTACATTGAATTTTTAAAAAAACATCCAAATCTTTAAATACCCCAAATTAGCAAATCCCGTTCTCAAATCAAATGAGGGTCTTTCGTTCTTACCACATACCAGTAAAACCTTTTTGTAGTTACAGTTTTTTCCGTAGAATTACAATTTATAAAGGCTAGTTATTTCTTTAAATGTTAATTTTAAACACAAAAAATTAAATGAAATGCGACATTAATTCGACCAAATCCGAAATTAGAATAACGCCGAACACTCGTGGCCGAGGAGGGTCGAAGCGGAGAGCTTGAGGCGGGGGGGGAACTTTTTGACACCGGAAACTATGTAAATGTCGCCATCGATGATTTGAAGGCAAAGATTTTTAATGTTTGAAGGGTATTTATAGGTGCTAAGGTTGGGGTAAAGGACTGTCTTCATTGATTTAAGTGAAATAAAAATGGAAGAGATGAAAAATTTTAATTAATTTCTTGATTTCATGTTTTGGGGTAGTGGAAAATTGCAGTCTTTAGATAAGCTTTCGTTATGGATGTGCAGAGGATATTTTAATTCTATTGATACACAGAGCGTGTACAATATTTCATCGGTCAAAATAACTTGGATCGCATATTATAAATGTTCTTAAAACCATAAACATTGTAATGGTCTTTAGATGTTGACATGACATGAGAAAATTGAAACTCATGGACATAAACCTCATTCACTCCTTCCCGAAAATGGTTGTCCTCCTCCTCCTTCATGATAATACATGACTTGATGTAGCACGTTTGTCCAACTAAAAAATTATACGAGGGGTGGTCAATAAGATTTGCGAATCGGTAGGGCAAAACAAAGGGAAGGGGATGGCTGTTTGTGGGGGTGTTAGGACAAGTTATGACAAGTCAGGACCTGCAGTCGCACCTCCTGCCTTGTCTATTTAAGAAGCAGTAGCTGATCGCAGATCGTCAGCAACAAATTTTTCAATAATGGAGAAGGTTGAGCACCGCGCAGGAATCAAATTTTTGACCAAGGAAGACAAGAATGCAAAAGAGATCCATGAACGCATGGTTGCAGTGTACAGCGACATCGCCCTTCCTATGCAACCATTGCTCGCTGGAATAGGGAGTTCCGCCATTGTCGTGAGTCCTTTGAAGATGACCCCCGTCCAGGACGTCCGTCAGACTTTACCAACGAGGACAATGTGGCCCGTGTGGAGAGGATGATCCTCGAAAATCGACGGGTGAAGGTCGAAGAAATCGAGCGAGAACTTGGAATATCACAAAGAACTGTTATCAACATCATCCACGACAATTTGACCATGACCAAGGTCTCTGCCCGTTGGGTCCCTAGAAACCTCACGCCCCATGATCGAGTTCAACGTCGTCAAAGTCTACAATGCCAGAGTTGCACAAGCTGCCCTGCGCGAGTGGGGATTCGAGGAGCTCAACCATCCTCCCTACAGTCCAGATATGGCCCCTAGCAACTAATTTTTATTCCACTAGCTTAAGGCTGCACTACCTGGACGCCGGTTTGGGGACAATGAAGATGTCCAGCTTGCGGTCCAGAAGTGGATTGAACGGCAGTCGGGAGATTTCTGGTTGTCGGGAATTTGAAGCCTCAGGGACAAGTGGCACAAGTGCATTGAAGTCGACGGTAGTTATATTGAAAAATAATAAAACACTTTTCCTCATATCTCGTTTTCTTATATCCGAATTGCAAAACTTATTGACCGCCCCTCGTAGCTTAAGGTTGATAAGTTCTTTCTCATCCTCCATATTGTTCGCACCTTGCACCATCTAATTACCATTTATTTAAGTCATAACCACAACACCTAAATGGAAAGGTTTACTCTGATATGGAGATGGAAAAGGCCATCAAATATATTTTAGCAAAAACGAATTAATTATTCAAAAAATATATTCAATGCCTTTTAACGAAGATAAAGCATTGCCAATAGTGATAAAAACTACTTTTCAGAATTGATATATATTTGGTATATTAAAAATAATTTTGCTTTCCTTTAAAATAAACGCCATTTATTTTTGAACGGCTTAATTAATAATAAGTAATAACTTCACCTCGGGCTCCTAGGTGTAGCAATCAGTCTGCCAAATGTAGGGGCTCCCGTAGCAAGGGGTTTTGCCCTGAAAATGACTTGTTCAAAGTATTTTTCAAGTAAACATTTAAAATGCTCTTCCCTAATAAAAACACTCTTTATTTTTCTCCCGCTAACTTATCAAATAGGAAACAGTAGTTTCAGATATACAGTAACGTCTAAAACTTAGAAACAAAATACCAAAACCACATTTGCTTGAAAACAAATTCTTTTTCATTTCTATGAAAATTTCACAGAGTATTCTTGGAAATTTCCACTTGATAGTGTTTAAGTTTCAATTCATAAAACCGTGGGTAAAAAAGTTATGAGCAAAATAACGTGTCTTTGAAGAAAAGATTTCTTTCAAAACTAGGGAACGATAATTAACAATGCAGCCATAGACAAAAAGAACATAATTATCTCATAGAAAAATGAACGAATCGTAAATAAGAAACATGCATAAGAACATCTTCAGCCGCAGCACCACCAATTTGTCGCATTGTTCGGGCGTGATGTATTTCAAACTTTTCCACATATCTTCAACATTTGTCTGTTTTTGATCAATGACCAGCTCACGAATATCTTCCATTGGTTTTCTATCGTGTTGAAATCGGGGTTCTGCGCATGAAATTTCATCACGCTGATATTTTGATCATCCAATAACTGTTTAGCCGTCTTTGTTGCATGGCACAGTGCATTTATTAACCTGCATAAAAAAGGCTACCGTACTCCTTTTGTTCAGGTTGAATAGATCATATTTTCCTGTGCCTGATTCTTATATACCGCCCTTTTACTTTGCCACCTAAACGTACGAATGGACATTCTTCAGCATTCAAATCATGACCCATACCATAACGCTGCTACTTCTAAATTTACGTATCATTATCGTATATACTGCC
Organism: Ceratothoa steindachneri; assembly: GCA_963969495.1. Classification (NCBI taxonomy): domain Eukaryota; kingdom Metazoa; phylum Arthropoda; class Malacostraca; order Isopoda; family Cymothoidae; genus Ceratothoa; species Ceratothoa steindachneri. Next base: position 141,669,771 of record OZ018317.1, read on the forward strand.
TCTTATCTCAGTTCGAACAAAGTAAATTTGTTTTGTGGCTTTAAAATACTCGTTTTTCACTTTTCAGCACTATAAATGGCATGCTCAATAGTGAAGGCAACCCAGCCTATTTATTATTTTTAGCAATTAGTGGTTTCTAAGCAGAGAAGCGTGTTATGAGTCTTATCTATATCTCCACACATGTGAAACAGTCGGACGCGATAAATTCTGGCCCATGTTTTCGGTAATTTGACGTGAAATACCAGATGTTGACACATCATTCTTTCATCGATATTCGTTGAATCGTGCGATTGCTCTTGAGAATACTTTTCCGAGAACGATCCGTTTTATTCGTCTAATCACTGGACCCAGTATTCTGAAAAACTTGTTTTCTGTAGGATTAGTCAACCTTAATCTTCTTGCCTGATAAATAAATCATACCATCAGTAGCATTCTACTATAGACGTGGGACGGTGTTGCCATACATACCCTACGATTTTTTTCGTCTAGATTGAAAGTTATAGATTATCTTTCTCTATTTCTGGATGCATCACCTTTTACCAAATAATCAGAATTTCTTGATAAGTTTTTAAGCCACTATTCTATGAAATAAAACCTTGGGACTATCAGAGACATATCTCTAAGAATACTCTGTGCAATTTACATGGAAATTAAACGAATATGTTGAATAAAATACCGATTTGGATGTTTTTCTCAATTTCTGACATTACTGTATTGCAATATCTGTTGAACAGTGTGTTAATAGTCATATATAAGAAAATACTTTTGCTGCTCTTTAATTCTTCTTAAACACCCTATTTAAGAATTCCAACGAAAGACTTAATTCGTGCCAGCAAAATCCTTTTCCCTTTAATCATTCTTCTAAGAGAAATATTATATAAATACGAGTAATATACATACATATAAGCTTCTAAAAAAATTTTAGTCAAAGAGAATGAAAGAAAGATGAAAGCAAAGTGAAATTTGTCTTTCGAGGTTTTGGCGCCCAAGAAACAAATGTAGCAGCATCCCTTCGCATGGTGATTTGAGCGCAAGAGGAAATTTGCCATTTCTCACTAGACGGAAAAGGTTGGAAGAACAAAAACTAGACGCTATCCTCTAAAAGGAAGAAAAACAAGGAAATGGATGGCTGGAGTGGGGTATAAATTATCGGGTGGAGTTTCGTTTCTGTGGCAAATCTGGTTCGGTTTTATAAACAAAATGGGGGCTGTTATGTGAAACCTTAATATTTTATTGATATTTTATTGCTAGGAAGATGTTCAATATCTACGTACGGTAATTTTTCTCTATAAGGGAAATTCAATATTTATCTGTGAATCTATCTCCAATTTTGATAGATTTTCTCGGATTGGAGTGAAATTCATTTTCCTTTCAATTCCTTTTATCTATTTTTCATACATTAGTATTTGAGTAAAGTTCATGTCTTTTATTAACTTTATTCTGTTTTTATAGACAGTGTTTATCAAAAGATATTACCCATAACATATAAATTTCAAAGCAATTATTAAAATTAAAGTCTTGTTTAAGAAACTCCCAATTACATTCCCCTAAAAATGGAACATACTTCAGTTGCGGAACAGGGAATGATTCAAGAGGGTTTTTCCCCTCCTCCTCCATAGTGACCCCAAATAGATACGTTTTGTAATAGCATATCAAAGATATTCTGACGGAGATATCATTTTTTGGATTTTGTATTAAATAATAAAGTTCATATTCGTAATAAAATAAGGGTCTATATTTTAAGAATATAAAAGTAATATGATAACATTATGTTAACTTTGCATTTTTCTCTATTCTAGTTACAGCTCAGAAATCATAAACAATCTGATTCAGGTTGCGGAAAAGAAGAATTATGGAAGAACTGTTTCCTTTGATCCCAATCAGGCTGAGTTCATCGAAACTCCATTAAAAGTCAAAGGAGAATTCATGGATAACTACAACCCTTCTCTTAGCAACGAGCCTCATAATGTTAATTATTATGACGCTTATTACGCCGCTAACAAATATAAAAGCAATTTTACAGTGAAAAGCTCTTCCTCAGACGAGGAAACAACGCAGTCATTAAAAAGGAGGACAACAAAACGCAAAAAAATGAAAAGTAAAGCAAAGGTCAACAACGAATCATTAAAAAAGAAGAATTCAGAGAGTCCAAAAATAATATCGCGACTTACAAATGAAGACTCAAGGGAGCGTCAATCATATACGCCGGACTTTATGGGAAGCATTAAGAAAAGTCGTTCAAACGCCGTCAAAATTAATTCACAATTAGAGGATTATTTTGGAAATGGCTCCGTGGTGATGGAAACACACGACATGAGTAAGGATATGTTATCTTTTTTACATTTTTAGACTAGCAGATTTCTAGTTTATTTTAGACGATTACTGCGCAGGAAGATTGAAGTTGCGGCATTCAAGGGTCATATAAACTTCGAACGAAACTATGTAGATCATAAATTTATGAAAAGAAACAACTCTACAATGTAGCTTGTAATACCCCTTACTATACGCTGCGGTACATATTCAGAATTAAAAGTAAGTTTCTAGGAATGAGGCAATCATCTGCCACCTGCTAATTATTTCTTTAGGTAATCGTAACAACTTTCTTTTCTAGTGTGCCATAATTCTCTTTGGGGTCTTAAGGGTGTTCCTTGGTGATCAACGAGGGCGATTGTTTCCAAGACATGCAGTCTGGGTATAGTAATTTATTTTGCCGTTGTCTGGTTAACTTGATACACGAGAACTGTGAATAGGAAGTTTAAGGAAACAAATAATAGACATTTCAATGTTTCTGACTAGATGAAGTACGTTTTTTCATGGTGGTAGTGAATCAAACGTGATAAAAATCGATAAAGCCAAAGATAGTTTGGTAACATAGAATTGGCTATACATTTGATGGTATAGTTCATCCCCGATGCCTTATTTTGAGACCAATGACAACTGTACATTGTTGCAAGAAATCTATTTTTTTGAGGGCAGAACGAATATCTGTTGCAAGAAAGAATTATTAGTAGATGCTTCTTGCATGGGGAAGTAGATTGGACATAGGTCTAGAACAAACATACAGAGTCGGCCAGAAAAAAACTTTAGTATTCTTATCCTAGTCTAAATTCCTTGATAGTTCCAATAGCCTGACAAATTCTGTCATCTAAATATCATGGTAAAAATGAAGTTTTCCTCACTGAAGTGAAACAGATTGAAGAGATTTGAGAAATCTCTATACTTGAATATAACCAAGATATTGACTAAAGCAAAATAGATTTTTCTTGATGTAACTCAGATTAGGTCTAACTTTGTATGTATATGTGTAGTTGTATCTAATTGTAAAGATTGAAGAGACCAGAGGAGCTAACTTTTTCTAATTTAAGTTCACCTAGTTACTAATCTGAACATTTATTCAGATTAAGTTCTCTTTTGGCTAACATCTTTAGACTTTTTCCTATTACCAAAGAGTGCGCACGCATATACCAGTTCATCGGGTGGTTCGTCTCTCTACAATGATGTTCCAAATTTGCGAGACATTAATGGAGCAAACTATTAGGTTCAATCATATATATTTTAATTTCAGAATAATTACCACTATGAAAATATTATCGAATTAATTATTAAACTTGAACGCATGGAGCAATATTCCGTTTATCTTAATTTTTATGGGCTTATTCCAATTTTAATTCAATATAATTGCTTCATGAGTAGTTAGACAACATACTTTAAATGTGACATTAATAATGGTTGTTTGGAGCACAAATATCTATTTATGACATTCAATATTGTATTTACTGTTTATATTTGTCTTATAAATACTTTCATATTTATAAATTATATGATGTATAAGACAAATGACTGCTGAGAATTGCAAAGATTTTCCTGTGTGGGGACACTTTATTTGCCTAAATCAGGCATTTCATACATGAGTGGACATTACATTTGTCCAAATCAGACATCTTACAGGGTTATAGTAGGCATAAAGTTTGGGGCCGCATATGAGCTATATTTTGGAATTACTATTGGGAACTAAAGTAGACGATGGGGCCACAATGTGTTAGGTAGAATCTGTGCTAAACTTGAAGCATAGCTGAGAGGAACACGTAACTCGATTCCATCTGCCGTACTACAATTATGGACAGAACCACAACATCGAATCAATAATTGTTACATAAGAAATTTGGATATGTCTGGATCTCTAATCAACAATGATTGTTTTCGTAGTTTATAATCCGTTTTTCTACCAAATTTCATACATCTTTCATCTGTTCTAATTACACATTCAGTTTAAGGAAAGAAAAATTACAATACTTACAGACTTATCATTAAACTTAGCTATTAACACTACAAATTTGTTGTTTGTGACGATTTCAAGATGACAGAATTTTTGATAGATTTATAAGGATAGTTCACTCAATATTCATGAGCTTTAGAATAAGGTGGAAGAGGTTACTATTAAACATAGGTGGGCGCGATAACCGATAAATCGATAAATCCCAAATTATAATACAATATTGATTATTGACTATATATAGCGTTATTTTATAATACAATAGTAAAAATATTTGAATACTGTTTCTTAGTTTCTTACCTGGTGAGGCTCTCCTATATCTCTTCATAGGTTTGGAGGATACTCCTCACAGCTCGGACCTACATATTTCTTCTTCCAAGGCACGCGTGGCTCGCCCCTATGCTAAACTGGAACCAAAAACTGAACTGAAATTATCTATTATCGCTAGTTTGGAACCAAAAGTATCGACAATACCGATTATTCGATAACGCGGAAAAAAATATCGGATAACCCGATATCGTTATCGTGATAACGCACACCTGTGCTATTGAAAGTTTTGATATAGGATCCACAAATATGATGCACAAACCTTTTGCCCAATTTGAACAAAATCTGGTCAATTTTGTATATATAAACTTACATAGGTCTCATAAAGTAATTTATGAAAGCTTTATACGTTGAAACCTAGGTCTTTCGACTTATTAGATACCAGTATATATGTATTTCCTCGTCTTTCTGATAACCACAAGAGAGAAAGATGCTTAGCTATCAGAATACTGAAAGTCCAATATATGCACAAAAAAAATAGGCTTGTTTGATTTTGAGGTGTAATTTTTAGATATATTAGCAACAATACATCCATCTACTACAAAGATCTGTTATCGAACCTCATCACTTGCTTCAAGCCATATTTCTCCGTCTGTTGCTTAACCTGCGCAATCAGCACAGCTACATTGTCATTTCCGTAGTAATTTTGGCAATGTGAGTGAAAAATCTGGTTAAAGGTAATAAGAAATTTGAGAAAACGTTGTAAAGTGGCAGAGATTCATCGATTTTTGGAGACTAAATATGGCGCCTCACAGATGTGATTCCTTCACATATAAAAGAAAAGCTCTTCCATCGATGCATGTTTTTAATTAATTAGAGGGTACATTTGTTGGACAACAAAATAGAAATAGGTGATATTCCGAACTCTAAACTTTTGCTAGCGTTTGAACATAATATTACATCAATCTTATGTACATGCAATTCAGATTTTCTGCATTTAATGTAATTACTAAGGCTTTTGTTAAGATACACGTGAATCAATATATGTCAAGATTTGTGACGTTTTTGGACCGCAAATGGCTGTGGCCTCAATAACAAAACTTGGCCCTTTGTTTAGCGTTTCAAGAGGAACTGTGTATACAATCATGCTGCATACCCCCAAAAAATGAAAACTAGCTATTGGAAGTGTAACTCAAGATGAAAGGTCAAACTCAATGACAGAGGTCACACAGCTACTAAAGTGACTTAAAAGCTAAACCAACATTTTGCCAGCTCAGTATCAACCAAAAAAGGTCGTACAGAGTTTAATGCAGCTGGATACCATAGTAGGGCTGCCTTTGGCAAATCTTTTCTTTTCCCCATCAAAGTTGAAATACTGATATGGTGCAATGGTACAACTATTGGTATAATAATTGGCCTATTGAAGAATTTCATATTCCTTGACGAATTGTCCTACACACTTTTCCTTGTTCAGGAGATCTTATGTAATGAAGAGGCAAAATGAAGCCTCTGATTTCGATTGCCTGACTCAGCTCCCAACCCCCCTATCTGTAAAGGAAAGAGACTGTTTTATGATAGTTTGGGTGATTTTATTTTTAAATTCTCTTGGTCCTGTGATATGACTGAATGGTAGACTTACTTCTATAGAGTATTTTCCAATAAGTAGTGACTAAATTCACCCAATGATACAAACACTGTTTCCTAATGGTGGTGCCTTTATCTAGGGAAATAATGCGTTGATTCCTATCTCTAAAATTGTTATAAACTAGCACAAAAAGCATCAGAGTGGTGTAAAACAGATTAATTTAGCACTCAAAATTACCAGATATTTATATATTCAAACATCTCTGGTATTTTCGGAAATATCAACTAAATAACGGTTTCCCCCGTCATCCCTTTCGAAAGAGTTAGAACAAGTTCTGATTAGGGAATGGATTATAATTCCCATGTCCACTGTTCAAAACATAATATAGAACAATATTCCTTGACCTATTGATGCAGATATTGCTGCCCGTGGAGAAATAACTCGATTTTAAATAATAAAGTTGTATTTAACATGGTGTTTCCATTATTTTGTACAATGCTGTATAGGTTGTGTGCCTTTTTAATTTCTGCACTTTATTAGCTTTGAATCATTCTTTTGTTTATTATACACCTACATAATTCCTACATATTAAAAGAAATAGAAATGAATATAACTACTTAATGTAAGAGAAGTAAAAGTTAACAGGGAAATTGATATCACATATAACTTTACAGAAGTTGATGTGGAAGCGGGGGACAAAAATACGAGATTAGTATATTCCGCGCTTGGCTGGGCTCACCAAAGGCTTGTGATCAAAAAAGGACTGAGAGGAATCACGTAAAAAAATAAATGTTTAATTCTAACAAACAAAAACAAGCAAGATAAAAATTAGGCTCACGTTTACATTATTATGGTGAGGGAAGCGAGTTTTACGAGAAAAAGAATTAGGCGATTACAACGGGGGCTTCGCTACGCTAAAAAAAACATAATTAATTCTTCACACTCGATCGTCTATCTGACTTAACTGTCTACCTAAGATTAAATGAATCTCCTTCTGTCGAATTCTGCATTTTACTTCTATAAATAGTATAGGAGGCCTGGTCTCTTTCTCTTACAATGCTTTCAGCTCCGCATACTAGGCAGGATTTTCTTTTCCCCACGCTAATTAGTTTATATCACTTCCCATTTTCACTTCTTTGATATAATTTTTGTCATAGATGAGAAGCCGCCAGCTGTCTCGGTTTAATTCTATTTCCAGGCGAGAAATGTTCGTTTTATTACTCTGTCGCCAACTTTTATTGATATCTGCATTCGCGGCTTCCCATTTATATTACTGACCAGATTACAAATAAATATGTATATATATATATATATATATATATATATATATATATATATATATATATATATATATATATATATATATATATATGTACATCCTCGAGGAAATTTGTTGCAATTCTTCCTATTCCTGCGAGGCACTTGGCTGATGCAATTTTAGTGCCAGGGCCATGCCTCCATAGATGCTTGCAAAAACAGGATGCAATATTTCAAATCATTGTTACTGATTTGGCAATAAACAACAACAAAATATAGTAAATCAGAAAATAATTTAAATTTTATAAAACTATGAAACCACCTCTGCAGTTGTAGGGTTAATATATTCTATTTCACTGATTTTATAGCCACTATCTCGTCCGATCAACTGCTGTGCTAGAGGGGCATAGGGATCACCTATGAGATCCGAAGATTAAACAATAAAGAATATTTTATTATATTTCAGAAGTATTTTAAACGCTCTTCGTGCTAGCGGAAAATGCATAATCAACTTGTGGAGAATTAAATGCAGATTACTGCTGAGAGCTGCAGTGGTTGCGGGGTCATCAATGCAGCTAGCTATTGGTTATGCAAACACGCTCACAATTAATATTTTTTTAAAAAGGTCAGGTTGGAATTCATCTCGTTTGCCTCAAGTCAGGGGTCTTGCAGCTCGCGTAGATAGAGAGCTTCTTAGAGGTGATGTGAATTACTTAGGGTGGAGCGATGAGAGGTGTGGGAATGATAATTCTCTCCCCTACCCGTGGGGGATATGCCTGAGGTTGCCAGCTGTCGCAAGCTGCGTCAAAGTTATGACAGCTTCAGAATTTCAAAAAAGAGCACATTAAAATTCATGAGTGATTAATGGCAAATTTCAGAGTATAATACGAATTTTTGTGTCCGATGTAGATATGTATGTTCAAGTTCTTAATTCTAACCTAATTCAATCACGGAATGTTATGTAGGTGAAGTAGGATAAGGATCGTAAACAGGTACCTTGGCCGAATTCTGCACAAGTTTCAATATCGCTACACATAAAGAGATAAGATTGAGTAGAAGCTGCGGGTGTCATGGTTTGAAATGGAAGAAGCAAAGCATTTTTTTTAATATGAAATTGTTATTTACTAGAATGGTCTTTGCGAAAGACTATTATTTCCACCCCTTGGGCAAAAATTGCGTCAGCTCTGTGTACATGTTGAGCCTATATATTTCCCGTAGATTTATTATTATTATAGGGAATCGCTTGGTAGTCTCCCTTTTGTTGATAGATATTCCCAATGCGCGTATGCTTGTTTGTGCGCGATCCTCATATTTTTTTCAGGTGGTCGTTTTTTTATATCTGTTCCCAGCGTTCGTATGCTCGTGTGTTTCCGCGTGACTTTTAACGACCGCTTGACTCACATCTATTTGTACAGTTTGGTTTGACATATATTTAGTTTCTTTTCCTAATTTACACAAATAGCATTTTTTAGGATTTGATAAATCCACCGACCGTCCATTTTTGGAGTTTCTCGCTGGGCATATTATATCCTACACTTTGGGTACCACAGGCCTACCTATTTTACAAGACTATTCCTACAAAGGACACCCTGCCAGCAATAGAGTTACTGAAAAATAACACAATATAAATACATAAGTAGATACATATTAAATACATACTTCTTGAAGACCTAATGTCTAACGGCATTTTTAACACTCGAACAGGGCATCGGTACTCAACAAAACAGGCCTATTCTTTATGCCATATTCTGTCATATAATACACAATAATATATAATTTATTTTACACTTGGGTCTCATCATTTTTCCGACTGCTCTATAAATACTATAATTAGGACGCAATACAGACATATACATAGTTTGGCACGCAAGAAAGCTATAGAGTAACGAGGCTTTCTCCTTTTTCATTATAATATGCCGCTGCAATATAATTCCTACAAAAGGATTCAAAAATATAGAAATGACCTGTTTCTGGCAAACGTGACTCGTTTCCCGGAGCGCGTTAAGACGTCTGGCTTGGCGTTATTCTCTCCGGTACATGTAGAGGTGTCTCGTTGACTTCCTTTGGCATCATTGACTTCTGTCCCATGCACTTAGTCCTCGGGGGTTGCTTATTACCCGGCACGTTATTACTATGTAAAAGAGGCAGCCTCGCCAGTTTCAGTCTGTCCACTGAGACAGTTTCCCTCTTGTCCTCAGAGAATTCCAATTTGTAAACCTTGCCGTCTCGCTCGATCACCAGGAAAGGCCCAGCAAATGGCGCTTCCAGTGGTTTTCGAACGCGGTCTATTTGGAATCACACATGAGTTGCTTCACGAAGATCTTCTGGCACGAACGGCTTGGGCACCGAGTGCAAGTGTCGTAGGAATGCCTGTGTTAAATCCACTTGTGCGATGGTTGAGGCTAATTCTTTAATAGACTTTGAACCAGTCTTCGATGACGATGATGAAACTAAGGGTCTCGGGCACAAAAGAGTAGTTCCCGTGACTGCCGTGAAAGGCGAAATTCTTGAGTCATTAGGCAAGGAGCGAATGCCCAATAAAGATAATTGAAAGTGCCACCAGTCAGCCTTGTCGACGGGCCATTATAGAGCACTTCAAAGTCCTGTTTGTCTGTTCTGCCATCCCGCTCATGGACGGGCGGTACTCCCTGGTGCGAAGACGATGAAAACCAACGAGGGCAGAGAGTTTCTTGAATAGCTCGGATTTGAATTGGGTGCCTCTGTCGGTCACTAGGTAAAGCGGGATTCCAAATCTTGAAATCCAACCGTCTAGGAAAGCCAACGCGACTGTTGCGGCACTTATGTCCAGAATCGGTAACGCTGCGATCCATCTCGTAGCTTGTTCGATGCACGATAGTAAATACTGACTATTTGCAACAGGTATGATTGTCCAGGCAATGTATTCGGTGTAAGAGGTCCAATTATATCAATATGTACTTTTTAGAACCTTGAAGATGGAATATCAATGGGCAGGGTCGGGATTTCGTATGGTGACTGATTTTGGAAGATTAACATGAGAGTCACTCGCCTGTCTAGGAGCAAATATCCCTGTCAATATTGGACCAGAAATATCGAGATTTGATAAGACGAAATGATGCCTTGACTCCAAGGTGTGACAAATTAGGCAATTGACCCAAAATGGTCCTCCTGCACGCTATAGGGACGAACGGCCGTGGGTATCTTGATGCTACTTCACACCATATTTGAGTTTCATCGGAAAAAGGGAAGCATTTTACTCGCGAGCGATGCTCTCTTTTCCCCCTCGGCATCATGCTGTACCGCTTCCAAAGCGTGAGGGTCAAATGAGTCCAATTAAACCGAATTAACTTTCCTCGATAAGCAGTTATCGACTACGTTGTCCTGACCACGCACATAGTGATGTTGCTGATATACTCTAAAGTAGCCATCTAATAGCGTTGCCCTGACATTGTATCTCTATAAACTGATTAAAAAACTGATCTTACGATATTTGTTAAAAGTTAAATATATGTAGAAGAAATGGTGGTAAACTTAATGAGTCTTACCACATTCGTAGGTTCTGATTTATTTTTATCAAATTACGCATTTGGGAATGTCTAAATAAATCTTGAATTTAGAACTAAAAAATATTTATATGTAACTCAGTTTTGCCCCTTTTATTGAGGAAAGGTTTCTTTGCCCTTTGTAGTCGCCAAGAAATACAAGAAAAATTATAAATAAAAGAAGATCAAATGATTTCATTTATTTAAATTTAACTCACTTTAAGATTAGAGTGGATCTCATTAGCCCCATAACCTACTATAGGTAGGCCAAAAGCAGTCTTCGACACACTTTGGGCTTGAAATTCTTATCCTCATAGGTTACCTCTGCAATTGTGCTTAGAAAGAAACTTTGTTATAAAATTAAATAAAGTAAAATTTAGGGCGATTATAAAATGAAACGGTTCAGATTAGAAATAGTTAAAAAATTCAATTATTTATCATTCGGAATGAAAGCGTAAATGAACTTCTGAAGTGTCCATTTTTTCAAGTGCTCTTAGAGAGTCAAAAGCTCTGAAGAACGCTGTACAAATACCTTGTTATATATACCCCATACAAATTAAGCAATGAAAATTCTTTTCTGTCAAATCACGTATTTAATTAAAAATTCCTAGCTTCTATTTACTTCTAATTTAAAATTGAAGACAGTGACAGAATTCTTCCTATGAATATTTTTTAAGGACAATGGGTGGTAGGCCAATTTTCCACCCTATTATGGTTTATTCGTTTTGTGAATTTTGAATGGAACATTAATTCGTTCCCTTAGAGTTTCCTGACCTTTTCGGACCCTATAGAATCTATATCAGTGATTCTTGACCAGAGGGGAGTCAGTAAATTCCAGTGAGGGCGATCCCTTGGAGAAAAACAGGAACTTCTCGAATTGTATTTGTTATTATCTTACGAAAGAGAGCAAGGGCCAATAATTGAGAAGTTTGTTAATGTTTATTTGATGCAAGGGGGCGGGGATGGGAAGGACCAATTCCTAGAGAGGGAATGTTAGTAAAATGGATAAAAACCACTGAGCTATTTTAAAGATGAAAAGGGCGAATACTTATAGAGAATATTCGTAATCTTTCATAATGTATTATGTTCACGATTGAATCATATTTGCTACTCCTAATTGGATATTTAAATGCTCTTTGGCTCTATTTAGCATCATTTTTTTATTCTGAACAAATTTTACCAATTGAAAAATAAATTGAAATAGAAATTGAAAAATGTTTTAATGAGCCGAGTAGGTTTGAAGCAAAATTGGTAGCATTTTTGGAGGAAGGGTGAAATTTTGGATTTACAAAATTAAATATATTTATTTTCCAATTTTAAAAAATCTTCCACTCAATTTTTTCCTTAAATATACTCAAATATGAAAGTAAATATGAACTTAAAGATCACAACTTGAGGGTGATATATATATATATACGTAAGATCTTTTATTGATTTAGATTAAATCATTGTCTGAAAATTGTAACAATGGAGGTTCAATAATAAAGTTACTAGGCATCAGTTATAATGACGACAAATAACGTTACTACAGTTAAGTTGAGCCGTGCCTTCTGTGAGAATGTCATGAAGAACCAGATTACAGTATAGGGAGGCTATTATATGCTCTGGGAGTTTTATAGACCTCCCCCTGTGTTAGCAGTCCATGCACCATCTAAGAAGTGGGAGTTCTCTTGCGATTAATCTCACGTGGAACACATCCATGAGAGGTGGTCCCACTTCAGGATTGCATCCAAGTGGGGTGGTCTCACGACAGGATTGCATCAAAGTGGAGTGGTCTCATGACAGTATTGCATCCAAGTGGGGTGGCCTTCCAACAGGATTGCATCCAAGTGGGGTGGTCTCACGACAGGATTGCATCCAAGTGGGGTGGTCTCACAACAGGATTGCATCCAAGTGAGGTGACTTTCCGACAGGATTGCTTCCATGTGTGGTGGTCTCCCGACAGGATTGCATCCAGGTGATGCGTTGTCGTGTCATATCCACTTGGAATGGACTGACCACTTTACAACTCTTTTTCTCCTCTCCAAAAGGGTAACTAGATTTTTTAAAAGCCCAGCTTTGCCTTCTGGGCCTTATAGAATAAAAGCTGGGTAAAGGCCGGGTAACTGGCAAAGTACACTGAAACAAAGAGAAAGTGGAACTGAGCATGCGTGAGACACTAGTTGAGTGTACAGCAGGTCAGAGCCACGTAATAACAACAGATAGACAATGAGGATAACTTTACGTTGCATCTAAGACAGGTAATAAAATAAGCTATCTATTACAAATTGAATCGACTCGGAAGGATTTAGATTAACTTTATGGAAAATAAATAATACGTTAGTTTGTAATCAGTTATCTGATTAAGGTACGTCAAGGTATAAGGCCCCCAGTTTTCACTAGGTATTTCCCATTTACTTTCCTATTTACTGATGGTTTGTCACGCCATTGGGTTTATTAATACTAATTTGTAGAATTAATAACAATCAGCAATTGAAAGATAATTCGTTTCACAATTACTCTGGGAAAAAAAAATTATTCGATGCATTAAGTTGTCAAGATGATACAATACAAAATATTAAAAAAAAATATCAGTTAAAATATGTTAATTTTGTTAAATTATACAATTCTTTCTTTCCTTGGTAATTATTTTAGACTTATTGTTACATTTTATTAACTTAAAGTATTCTGATATAGCAAAACAAGGTCTGCGGACCAAAGTCGCGTGCTCTCACATTTCTGATTTATGACCTTAAGACATTCACAACTTTCAATAATTCCCGGACTAATCTTGGAAGAACCTTGGCAATTATATGATTTGAAAGCAAATGTAAAAGAACATAATGGTTTCAAGTTTTGTTAGAATCGGCTCCATAGTTACAATGTTATTACCAAAACAAAAAAAGCAAACCGGGGACCGACTGACATAGTGAGATATCAAGTAGCACGCGACTAAAAACATAATAGAAGCTAAAGTATGTAGCATAAAATTAAATTCAGGTTACTGCTGTAAGTATTTTAATTATTTACCTTATAAATATTCAAATATATAAATTTTGTGATATTGTAGAATATCGCTTATTTCCAAGGATAATACAACAATTGAATCCAACATATTCCTGTCCCTGAAAGATTTCATTTCATTATCACTTAAAATAAAATGAACATTGAACAATAGTCCACATACACATACAGAAAATAATAGTAAATATTTTGTATTATGACGTTTTCTTTACAAAATAAAAATGTCAAAAGTTTGCTATTTATTTATATCGACTTGCAGTTCTCTTCAAACAAGGTATTTTCCTCTTGCATATCTCTGTTTCTTTAGTGGATGTGCTATTTTATTTTGACTCGCATAGCTTCTATGGAATTAAGTCTTGTTTGTATTAGGGCCATTTCAAAAGAGTAGCTTGAGACTTCAAGTTATTTCTTCACTAGATCGCTCATATATGTGAATCGTTGTCTTGATAAAAATAAAACTTTCTCCCCGTCTTCATTTTTTTTTTATTATAGTAGAAGTTTTTTCTCAAAATAGCCAAATAGTCTGTTTTACTCATGATTCCATTCATCTTAGCAAGTATTTTTTGCTAAAATGCAGCAACACATTGACAAAAAATATTTTCCTCCACTGTGCTTTGTGGGTGGCACGGTGTTCTTCAGAAAAGGCGTTTATCCTACTTTCTGCTAATTATATCCTTTTGCAATTCGTTCTATTGCTTCTAAAGTTCTATTTTTTTTTCTTCGCACCATAATACTTTCTTCTAAGATGTTTTATTTAGGTAACCGTGTTCCTTTGTAAACGTGAATCTTGCGACGGCGTGAGATTGACGACCATATGTCTTCTTTCTAGCCCAATAGACATTGAGGTATTTTCTGTATAGGAATATCTTTACTGTTATCTCTGAAACCTTAACTCTTGCTGCAATAATAATTTGAGATATTTCCTTCTTATTCCTGAAGCTAAACCATAGCATGACAAATTTTTCGAACATAATTTGGTAATAATTTGACCTTCCTTCTGCTTATTGCAACCAACGACCGCTGACAATCCCGCAATGGCGTCACCTGGGAACCTTACGGCATCCGTGGCTTATTATTATAATCTTATCTCAATAATTTATTTAAAGGACATTGAACATCTGTTATAGGTTCTGACTAGAATGATGCTGAATTCAAGGTTCGTCTTGTAGCGAAGTCTATTACCAAGGGCCAACTACAAGAATTCTGTGGACGGAAGTCAACTCAAAGGATGGGATACGGCTATCATAGAGGCAGGGTTGAAGATTTAAAAGAGATAGTGGACGATTTTACGAACTGGTCTAGATTAAAAGGATGAAGGAAAAGAGTAGGAGCGTAGCATTTCAGGTATTTTTCCGAAAATAGGTGCGGCGTTTTTGTTGTTTTTTTTTATATCAGAATCGCTTCATACAATGATAACTCTCTTACTGTTCTCTAGTTGGAAGTAGAACTGCAGTTCATAAATCTATGGGGCTAGTTTTACGAGCGCACCGAGCTATTCTGGGGAGACTGGGTAGGCACGACGAGAATGGGAAGACTTTTTAATACTCGTTTGTTGTATTTTCCAACAAAACTGCATCAGATAATAAATATCACATAGGAAAGAGCTGTTCGCAACAACGTAATAATCATACATGTCAACAAAAATCTAAGACAAAAGTTTTAGATTATTAAAAAAACGTGCTCAGTTTAAAAAAAGATTTGTAGTGCCACAGTGCAAAGCGAAATATAATTGACAAAGGAGCCTCACAGATGAGTACATATAAATCCTATGAAGGCTTGCAATGGGCACGCAGCTAATTATGCACATGCAAGTAATCCAAAATATAACAGTTTGTCATTAAAAACGCATATTACCTCTTTCGTTTTTGTATTTTTGTTTTAAGGGTCTATCACTGGGGTAGCCGAGTACTTTGATAAAAAGAGCCACATAGGATGTTTTTCATACATAGTTGAAAGTTCAAGAGCCACGGAGATTTCAAGCTGGCTCACGCTTATGCCTTGTTTGCAGGGCTTCTTCAGATAGGACATGTGTGGCGTGGGCTTTGGTATTGTTTGATGTTTTTTGATTAACATGTTTTTTTAGGGCGATCAGAGAAGCTGTCATCCATTTGCTTGCTTTTGTTTGATGTAAAATGGTAAGTTTTGAAGTGAATGGATGGGGGATATCCCAAGCTAGCCAGCGGCTCTCGAGCCTCGCACCTTAGATGTGCATCATAGACAAGGGGTAGACAAGGTTTCCACTTAAATAACAGTTCGAACGTCTCCTAGAGACGTTATGACCGACATATGTAAGAACCTTTTCCGAAAATTATCTATGCTATCTATGTGAAATTTACATGATAGGCTTTCATTTATCGGTTGCCTTCACTGATCCATATTTCTCTCCTATCAAAAGGTATCAAGGCTGAATTTGGCGTAGAAAATGAAACGAATGGCAATGGAGGGAGCTCAAAAGAGCAACACAGGATTGAAACCTCCTCCATCCCTTCGCCAGAAAGATCTTCGTCCCATTCGCCAGCGTCCCCATCACCACCTCCATCACTTCAACCACCACTCGCAAAGCATGCCAGCATCGAGGCTGCAGAAATTATGCGGGATTTAATGACCCAGAATCATCCAGGTGATAGAGTACCACTAAGGAAGTTGACGGCCAAGCGGTTGTCGGTGATTTCGTCGCAAACTGAAACATGCGATAGTGAGGAAGAGAAGAGAAGGAGAAGTCGAAGTGAGGTCGAAAGTAAAATAAAGAAAATCGACACGGATACAAGCAGTTGAAAATTATTTGGGGAATTGTAACTGATTTTTTTTTTCAAACTCTTCTTGTATGAGAATAAAGACGATAAGTAAAAACTTATTTACAGTCCTGATGGAAGAATTTTTTAACTAACACACACAGAGGACCAATAAGTTGAACCTCATTTGCATATCGTGTTACGGTAGTTCCCAGTTTGTTTTAGTTTCCGTACAGTATGTATCATTTATATCTCTCTTATCCTTCTTTATACCTGTCTTTTCTTAGCGCTAGTTTATTTATTCCATGTTCATTCCATTCCGTCGCTCCTAAATTGTCTTTCTACGTTTCATCATTTTTTCTTCATCAACCACAGTTAATGGTGAATAGTCATTCGATATTTTGTGGGTGTTTTTTCATATTTATTATTATTTTTCTGTTATTTAATCTTCTGTAGTAGAGCTTGCAATTGATTGTATTGTAGAAATTTAACAGGTATTGTACCTGTCTTTTCTTAGCGCTAGTTTATTTATTCCATGTTCATTCCATTCCGTCGCTCCTAAATTGTCTTTCTACGTTTCATCATTTTTTCTTCATCAACCACAGTTAATGGTGAATAGTCATTCGATATTTTGTGAGTGTTTTTTCATATTTATTATTATTTTTCTGTTATTTAATCTTCTGTAGTAGAGCTTGGAATTGACCGTATTGTAGAAATTTAACAGGTATTATATCAAAGTTTTATCTATTTTCAATTTATTTTATTAAAAGTAAGATAGAAATAAATTTATAATTGTCACAGTCCTTTTAGCTAGGAAACATATACAGGGTGCGGCAGAAATATCTCCTACATTTTAATCTTTTACCTATTTGTTGCTAATGAACTTATGCAAGTATCAATAATGTTTTTATTTAGCTAATGACAAATCATATTGCTTGATGAGGGTATCTGAAAAAAAATGGTAAGTCATTAGCTAAATGAAAACATCATTGGCACTTGCATAAGTTCACTAGCAACACATAGTTGAAAGTTTAAAATGTGGGAGGTATTTCTGCCCCCCCCTGTATTAAGGAAAAATCCGATTTAATATACAGTATGTTGTCTCTCATGGCCTTAAGAGAGGCATCCATTTGTTTACGTAAATATGTATTGTTGAATCGTCTTCAAAATTTCAGGTAGAATTTTTTTTCATAGTTCATAGTTCTTGTTATAATTCCTATATGTTAGTGGCCTTTTCTGATACACATGTTTTAACAGCGCTACCTCTCTATTCAGCAATTTTTTTTGTTGAAACAAGAGAAAAAGAGGGCATCTCTCCCAGGACGTCTGGAAAGGGAAATATGAAAGTGATTAAGATAAAAAACGTGCAAATGTTGGAAAAGTATATACTGTAACAGCAAATCGTCTTATAGGCATTGATAGAGGGAGAGGAAACAAGTGCCGGAGTTGGAAGTAAAAAGTCACGCAGCTCTCCTTACTTCAGCATCAGCATTGTTTCCTAAGCCATGCCTGGCATCCGTTTGGGAGTATAAACTTAGAAAAAAAGGAAAATGTATGAGTAATAGAAGAGGTAAAATTTAGGATGAAGTCAGATGCCCCCCGTCCCTACCCCGCTCTAGACCAGAGCCAAGTGGAAAGGAGAGACTACGTTAGCCGGTCAAAAATATTGGTGATTTCGCGCCTCATAAACAGAGCAGATAAAAATTAATAAAGTGAGGGAGTAGGGCCGGAAGGGCGTGCTTTATGCAGGAAACGTCTCTTTATTTAGTAGTAATAGTTGGTGTGAGGCCTATGTGGGTCACGTATGTGGCGCAATTGAAAGAGGTGTCATGTGGGGAACGCCTATACCTGAAACCAAAACAGCATATGAGGGAGTGAAATCAGCTTCCGAAGTCTGCACATTGGATTGTGGCTTGGCATCGTTTCCATGTCAATCTTCAGAGGATTATATGTAGCAGGAACTCTGGTTTTGTTCGATGTCTCATGATTTACGTAGATGTTAGACGAAGAAGGCAAGCTTTCACCCGTGTGCTCGTTTTGATTGGTGTATGGTAAGGTGTGGTATAGTTACTGGTTGAGGGGTTGGCCATCCTGCCCTGTGGCTCTAAAGCCGAGCCCCTGAGGTACTCATGCATCAAGGATGTCCATGGTTTCTCTGGGAGCAACATTTTGGCGAGTTGAAGTCATCACTGCTGGGAGCTTATCTTGGGGCATTAGCACTCATCGACCCCTTCTCTTCACTGCTGACTCCAACCCACCAACATCTCTTGGAAACGCGTCGTCATCGAGATAACAGAATCATTGCTATCCGTCTCGCTCTACGGTACTACAACATAAAGTAGTTCATGGTACCTCAATCAAACTTTTTTATTCATCAAAATCCCCCACAAAGGTTATGAAAGAAATATAATATAATGAAATAATTTCTAAAAAAATTTTAGGATAACTGTAACGCTCTCGAGGAGCATTATTAATAGGACGAAGGAGAGTTAATAGGATGAGAGGTAGGTAATATTTCGAGTAGTAATTAATAGTACAAGGTAGTTAATATTATGAGATGAGGGGCAATTGATAGAATGAGGAGTAGGTAATAGGACTTTTTAGCCAACAAAAATGAAATTTAACCTCAAAATAATCTGTTTACTCCCTTATATGAGCTGTATCATTTCATGGTTCGTCCCTAGGCAAGCGACTTCACTCACGGGCCTTCGCCACCTTCTTCCATGCACCCCTCCCTTACATTTCGTTAAATCTTCAACGAATGAAAAATTAAGCCATCTATTGACTTTTAGGTCCATAGCAGAATATCAGTTTTAAAATAAGTTTCTTATTGACGATATGTATTTACGTTAGAATCTGGGTAGAACTTTAAGGTGGCCCGTAACGTTAAAAATTGAGAACCTCCCATTTGTAATCAAGTCAATAGAAGTTTCGTAGAGAATTATTAGGCTAGGAAGAATATTGGTGCCCCAACACAGAAGGGGCAAACTTCGATCAATGGGGTTCCGAGGTATCGATTAAAGCCTCCAAGAATAAGTTCGTATAAACAGAGCAAAAATTACGAAGGAAGAAACAATTGCATTGATGCTTGCACATAAAAGATATTGTGAGAATAAAATTTGACACTTGTATTTTTGAAGGTGTTTAAAATACTCTTTCCCACTTGGCGGATCTTACCAAGACGTATCAGAGATGGAAAGAAAGTAGATGTTGATGAAGATGAATAAACTGAAATACTCGATTAGTACGAACAGGGATTAAAAATTATGCCAAAACCAAAAATGACAAACCTTATACGGTATCCCATGAAAAAGCGAGCCGAAACTTTAATGATTATAAATTAAAAATTGTTCCTAATTTTTTTTTCATTTGATAAACACTTTTGTTTTTGTAAAGCCTCTCGAAAAATTTTAAAATTTTCATTAAATCTGCTCTAATAATGATGCAACGGCATTGATATTAATAAAGAGAGTCAAAGTTATGTTTACGCTACGTAATTAACCAAAAACATTGTATCTAATCGTCGATAAAGTTTTACGTTTACCCCTACCGTGCATTTGACAAAAGTAGGAATACAAGTATCAAGAGCAGCATTTAATTGCATTGTTAGGCTTGATTTGAAATGGTATCCTTATAAGATGCATCTTCAGTATCAGCTCATCCAGACTGACTTTGCTCGCCGAATAAGATTTTTCGAATGATTTCTTCATCAACCCGATCATTTATTTTATGTCGGTCACGAAACAACTTCTTATAGACTGAAAAATGAATACCATAATCTTCAACTGTAAATACGATTGAACAACTCAATCGTACCCCACTCTAAACTCGTTATTGGCAAGGAGTTGTCTCTGTAGATCAGGATATCGCTAATGACAGTTTTATCGAGACGTAGTTGTATGATAAAAAGATGAATAAGTCTCTAGCTGATCATGATTAACGAACAAATAATTCAGGAGCTCCACCCCAATTATCATAATAGATTTACTCGAGTTTGGTGGATTGAGGATGGTGCTCCAAAACATAGGGAGATTGCGGTCATAGAAAGATTGACTGGAATTTCCAATAACCGCATAGTTGCGATGAAATTTTTAATTGAGCAGCCACCATGATCACTGAATTTAACAGCTAACGAGTTTCATTTGGATGAGAATTTGAAGAATAAGGTGCACTTCACCTCACTTCGAAATTTAAATCATTTGAGAGAAAGAATAACGCATAAACTCAACTTGCCGACAAGATCTGCAAAAATTTAAAAATGGTTATGCGAGCTGAGTGCTCTAAAGCTCAATTATAGTTGGGGAAAAATTGAGGGAACCCTCCCTTCGGAATAAATTATTATTGTTATGTGTAATGGGGTTATTTTATTATTGGAATATAAGTAATTCACGATCGATGAAAAAAATCTGACATTTGATTAGTTCAGCTGCCTTGCACAGCTTTAGAATTATTAAAGCCAATCTGATGAAAATTTTACCATTTCTAAAATGATTTTCAACAAACATAAATGCGTTTATGCAATAAAAATATCACGAATACTTTTTCAATAATAATTATTTAAACTTTGTTTTGCTTTTTGTTGGGCGCGAAGAACAAATGGAAAACCTGATGTAACATGCTAAAAGAATTTATACAAAGAGGATAGGTAGCGAAAAATGCAAATTTCACCTCTTCTCTGTTGACTGAAGAATGATATTCCTTAAGGATAGCAAAGGTGTAAAATCACTCTGGCGTGAGGCCTCTAAAAACAAATCGTGTTACTGGTAGTGAGACGGTTGCTGCTTCCATCGCATACACTCTTGCCAATAACTCACACAGGGCCATTCTGAAATCTGCCCGTATTTCCTACAACCGCCGTATCCGCCCTAACAAAAACAAACAAGGTCACATTCCCCAATAAGCTCATTTTAGTCTCATGCGAGTCTAATCGCGAGCGACTCTACATTTCACTATGTCGGACGGTCGGTCCCCGCTTTGCCTATTTTTTTTGTAATAATATCATAACTATTCAGCCAATTCTAACAAAATTTGGAACACTTATGTTGTTTTACATTCTCTTTGAGTGATATAATTGCCAAAGTCCTCCCAAGGTTAGCCTGAAAACTATTTGGTTTTGGCAATAACATCATAACTATTCGGCTGATTCTAGCGAAATTTAAAACCATTATGTTGTCTTACATTATCTGTTGAATGTTATATTTCCTAAAGTCTTCCCAAGGTTAGCCTGGGAATTATTTTGTTTTGGCAATACCACAACTATTCGGCCGATACTCTGCTAGACTAGACTAGGCTATAATATGCTATAGTCTGCTAGGCAAGCCTAGAATATGCTGTTATAGGCTAGGCTCTACTATGCTAAGCTATGATAAGATATAATGTACAAGAGTAAGATATACTATGCTAATTTAGGCTATTAATTGCTAGGCTAGGATATCATATAGTATGTTAGGCTAGACAATACTAAGCTATGCTTGAGTAAGGTATAATAGGATAGTATATGCTGTACTTGTCTAGGATAGTTAATACTACGCTAGGTTATACTATGCTAGGCTAAACTAAGCTATGCTAAGCTATACTAAGCTAGATAGGGCTATAAGATGCTATGCTAGGGTAGGCTAAAATAGAATAGGCTAGGGAGGGCTATGCTCTGTTGTGCTAGGATATTCTAGGTAATACTATGTTAGGGTACGATAGACTATCTAACCAAGGCTATAATAGCCTAAGCTATACGAGGTTATTCTAGTCTAGGGTATGGTATGGTATGCTATACTAGTCTAGGATATACTAAATTGGCTATAATATGTTTGCTTGGCTATATTATGTTAGGTGTGGTTATGCTAGAAAAGGCTATACCGAGCTAGCCTATAGTATGCTACGCTAGGCTAGGCTAGGCTATCTTATGCAAGGATATATTCACTTCTAGCTTGAATATACTAGGCTAGGCTTTGGCATGCAATGCTAAGCCATACCTGCTTAGCCTAGAATAGGCTATAGTAAGCTAGGCTACACTAGGCAATGCTGCGCTATGAAAGGCTATACTATGTCATACTGCACTAGCCTATACTATAATATGCTAGGTTAGACTAGGGTCTATAATGCTAGACTAGGTTATACTAAGATACGATAGGCTAGGCTATACTAAGCTAAGGTATGATAAAGTAGGGTATACTATGCTAGGTTATACTAGGCAACTAGTTTATACTAAGCTAGGCTAAGCTAGGCCAGGCACAGCTAGGCTATTGTATTTTAGCCTAGGCTATCCTATGTTTGGCTAGGCTTGGCTATACTAAGCTAAAACAGGGTAGATTATACTATGCTATGCTTGGCTATGATATGCTATGTTATACTAGGCAAGTTTAGGCTAGGCTTTTTTATGCTATACCAGGCTAGGCTATGCTAGGCTGGGCTGTTCTTTACTATGCTATGCTAAGGTATGTAGCTATACCAAGGTCCTTCCATCGTTACTCCGGGAATTATTTTAAAGTTTGGAAGGTCGTAAGGTCATAAATCAGAATAATTGAGGGCACGCGAATTTTGGGCAGCAGAACTTGTTTTCGTCCCATCAGCAGTCCAACCAAATTATCTGCGTTCAATACGAATATCCGAAAAGATTATATGACCAAGTATGCGCTCTTCCCCTGTATCTCTCCTCCCCCACTCCTCTCTATATCTATTTCCCGTATCTAGATGTAGGCGGGTATACTCACACTGGCCTACCGGCCGACCGAAATTAAGGTTCCACCTGGGGAAGGATTAAAGAGTTCCGTAAATACACAGTTGCTAGGCCAAGGAATATTCAAACACGGCTACAAAAATATACTTTAATAGGACTAAAGATTACATATACATATAGAGCAAGTTAAATATCAATGCAATTAAATACTGACGGTTTACTACTAAGATGATTAACATTAGCAATTAAGTTTGAACCGAGGGATAATTAATTAAGAAATAATTTTACAATTATGCAAGTTCTAGAGCAAAGGGATCTTTGAGGTTACCGCAGGAAATGGAGAGGAGCGTGACGAAGCGGGGGTTAAATCCCTTTTACCTTGATGTGCGGCGAGTAGAACCAGGTAGGTAAGTTCGACCTTGAACTTGTGGGTGACTCACGAGACGCCCAATCTAACTTCGGGAAACTGAAGTTGGAGGCCTCTTATCCTTAAGATGCAGAAGGAGGATGCTTTGGGGATGGCTTTTCCAATCCTTAAAATCCGAAGACTTAGTGAGAAGGGTTGAAGCGGGCTTAAAACTATCTCCATGAACAACATTGAGTGACTACTAGCTCCTCCTTGGCTCTTCAACAATCACTTAATTCTTCTCTGGACGAGAATATAGTCGATTCCCTCTCGACTAACGAAGACATTACGGCTAAGGTACTAGACGGCGGCTTCAGACACAATCTGCATGTGAACTCCGAAGGGTCGAATATATACTCCGAAATTATCTAGATGGGGAGCGAGAATTATCGCCAACAAACTTCCTTAATTGCCTTGGGTCGCGATAAGGGCCCATAGTGAGAAGTCTCGATACCCCCTTAATGGTATTTCCATTGTTCTAATTTTTGCAGTATATAGAGCATACGAATTTAGAGCGGTCAACGGCGCACTGAGAAAATCAGGGGGAAGGGGATTCCTTCTATATCTCCTTATTCTTCCACACTCCCATCTCTTCTCAGAAAAGAGCTCTACTCCTCTTGACTCGTTTATCCAAGTCTGTATCATTAGTTCCACCTTGTCCTCCTCTATCGCTTCTTCGGTATCTTTAACGCCTCATTCTCGTCCGGTGTGGCACCATGTGAATTCAAACTTGTTGCTTTTCGTTCAATTTTATAGAATCACTGACGGGCCCCATATGCCCCGGCAAACTACTTCCAAAACTCCTGACTCCTGATGTTGTCTAGAGTCATTAAAAGGCTGGTGTATGGTGGGTTTATCACCATATGTCATCCTCCATCATTGATTATATGTTCCAGTCTAGCTTCAAGGTTAGTCAGATAACTGGATGTACTCTCTAAAATGTAACTGAGCGTCTTCGTCGAGCGAAGTTTGCTGTTCAAGAATAGACATACTAGTAGTCTTTGTAGGCCATGACCTTTTGCAGTTTAATTAGTCATTTTTGAATTAGTAATTACTCAAATTTGTAACAATAAATTTTTTTAATGTAATCGTTTGATTAAATTAGGTTCTGATTCTAGCTCTACGAATAGGTTAAACAATCTTCGTAAGATCGTTATTGAAGTTGAAATATAGTATTATTCGTAGTTTCTGATTTCTTCAAGTTTAATTAGCCATTTTGGAATGTCTAAAAACTCAATTTCGAAACAGATAAAAATATATGTAACTCGATTTTGGCTGCTGTCTTTAGAAAAAGGTTTCCTCGCTCTTAGTTGGGTCCAAGCAATTTCACCAGAAAAAGAACTGAAAGGAGATCAAAGCATTTAATTCCTTCACATCGGCCCCTTCTAAGAGATAGCAAATACCTTCCTTTTCCTCACTTCGCCATTCAGCCTTATAAATGTAAAGGCGAAGAAGAATTGGTTTAGAATCTTTCTCGGATGAAATTCTCATCCCTTTCTTCTTACTTTCTTCTGATCTTCTGCTTAGAAAAGTTGGCTCTATTATCTTTCAGGAAAATTAAGGAGATTAAATGAAAATGACTCAGATAAGAAATGCATCCAAATTCGAGAATTTTATCGTAAAGCTGAAAGTGCAATTATTTTACAAGGAATTAGATAAACCTCAATGACCTTAAAGCCTACTTGAGTAGATTTGCATGTTTGTTTACCTATTTTCATACAGACGAGTTGTCCCAATAACCTTTCTGCAGCTTTGTATTTCATAGAACAAAGACAAGGAAATATATCTCTGAATATTCAGATTCTTAAGAGAAAAAACCTTTTTCCAACATGTATTTTCGTCGATAGGACTTACGTACATTTGTATGAATCCCAATATTAGTACTTTCTTTTCACCATCAAACTGAAATTGAGACCTAGACCAATAAAATACTACCTGAGAGTCCTTCCATGAACTATGGGTGTCA
Source organism: Ceratothoa steindachneri (assembly GCA_963969495.1). Classification (NCBI taxonomy): domain Eukaryota; kingdom Metazoa; phylum Arthropoda; class Malacostraca; order Isopoda; family Cymothoidae; genus Ceratothoa; species Ceratothoa steindachneri. The sequence goes on from OZ018317.1 coordinate 141,695,454, forward strand.
TTTCGTTGTTCAAAATCAATTTAGAAGTTAATTATTTTACCATGTTATTTTCATTTGATAATTATTGTTTTGACATCGAAATAGTAGCTCTCTTATATTCCAGAAATCTTGCAAGGGATATTGTATCATCTCCCTACACCATTTGAGGTTGGATAAAGCTTATTATTTTAATTCTTTCGCATCCCTAATCTGTATCAATACTCTTTTTTTTCAAATTCCTTATTTGTCTTATCCTGTCTTCTCTTCTCTTGCCAGAGCGAACCTATTGAAACATCATAACTCATCGTCAGGAAACTTAATTTATGACGAATTGCAAATTTTCAATTGTTTTTACAAACTTTCTTACGAAAGGAAATTTGATCATTAAGATGAAGTCCCGAACACCAATCCCGAAGGATGTCCGTAAAATTGTTAAATGAAGTTTCTGTTATCATTAATTTCCGATGAAAACGAGTCGAAAAAATACCCCTTAGGAAAAACAAAAGCTATTCTTGGTGGAATATATTTTTTTTATCGGAAATCATATATAAAGGGAAATTACAGCTGTATGCGCAGAAAGAGGTATGGCACCTCCTCACGGGCTAGGACTGGGAGTGGAGAAAAAAATTATGTCCTGGTAGAGGAAAGAAATCTAAAAAGAAAAGTGAAATTCGTGGGAATAATTTATTTCTTTTAAACCGTCGCCTCTCCCCTGCGCGAAACAGTTAAAATATTCATAAAAATTCATTTTCGACAGAATTTTCCGTCGCTCTGAATCTCATTACTGAAAAACAAAGAAATATTATTCTCGAGTGGATCCCGAAACTGTAAGGAGTGAATTGGGCCATCCTTCCCTCACATCGTGGACTAGATTCCCCGAAATACAATGAACATAAAAATTAGAATGACAATCGGTGTGAAGCACAAAGGTACCAGAGGCCACTCTCGTTAGAGGAGCGGAGGTGTTCTGGCCGTATTTGTGTGTTTTGATACAAGTATCCCATCGGCAGGGCTCCGAAACAGATGAGAGGGTAGATATGTTGAGCTGTAGAGACGAGTTGGGAATGATAGCGGTGGTACGACTAGTTATGTACATCCGCCAATGGGCAGCAACATTGTGACTGGGTTGAAAGTTTTGTGACCGCGCTCGCCTCGATCAACCCGCGCCTTGACGCTAGAAATCAACAAATGTATCCACTAGGATAACGAAAGTTTCTTCATAAAATTTAATACGAGCAAATTGGATTAGTTCCTGTTATAATAAGACATGACTAGTAAGAATACATTGTCTTTGGGTAGACATGACCGGTAAGGAGACATTACTGCTACAGAGACATAGAACACATGATCGTTAGGGAGACATGAGTGGTAACGTGAGATGACCGGTGAGGAGACATGACGAGTAAGGAGACATGCTCGTTATGGAGATATGATCGGTGGGGAGACATGAGGGGTAAGGAGACATGACTGGCACGGATACATTACCGATGAGGAGACATGACCGTTAACAAGACATGACAGGTGAAGAGGCATGATCAATGATGGGAAATGACCACTAAGGAGACATAACCGGTAAGGAAATATAACCAGTATGGAGACATGAATGGTAAAGAGACATGATCGATGAGGAGACATTAAAAATAAAGAGGCATAACCAGGAAATATGACCGAAAGGAGGACATGACAGGTAACTATACATAACCTGTAAGAGATATAAAGATTAAGGAGATATGAGCAGTAAGAAGATATGACCGTTAAAAAGACGACCAGTGATGAGATATGGTCGATAAGGAGATATGACCGCTGGGGAGGCATGACAGGTAAGCATACATGACCGAGATGAGACATGACCTGTCAAGAGACATTACTGGTAACGAGACATGATTGGTGAAGAGACATCACCGATAAGGACACTTGACTGGAAATGAGACATGACTGGTTAGCAGACATGACCGGTAAGACGAGATGACCAGTAAGTAGACCTGACCGGTAATGAGACATGACCAGTGAGGAGACCTGCCCGATAATGAAACATGATCGGAAAGGAGACATGAGTGGTAAAGAGACATAGCCGATGAGACGTGGCTAGTAAGGAAATATGACCAATAAGGAGACATGGCTGGTAACAAGACATGCCCGGTGGAAAGTCATTACGAGTAAGGAGACCAGACCTATAAGGAAACATGAGCAGCGAAGAAACATGACCGTAAGGAGACAAGAGCAGTAAGGAGAGTTAACTAGCAAAAAGACATGACCAGTAAGGATACATAGCCAGTAAGGAGACCTGACTGATAATGAGACATGACCAGTAAAGATACATGGCTGGAAAGGAAATATGAACAGTAAGTAGACCTGACCGCTAAAGAGACATGATCGGTAAAAAGAGACGACCTGGAAAAAGACATGACAAGTAAGGAGACCTGAACTGTAAGGAGAGATACTCGAACAAGATACATAACATTTAAGGAGACATGACCGGTAAGGAGACATGACTGGTAAGGAGACATGAGCATTAAGGAGAAATGACTAGTAAGGAGACATGGCCGGTAAGGAAACCTGACTGATGAGACATGACGGGTAAAGAGACATTACTGGCAAGGAGACCACTGGTGAAGAGACATGACCTATAGGAGATATGACTGATAAGGAGACATCACGGTAAGGAGATATGACCGGTATGGAGACATAACCAGTAAGGAGACCTAACCAATTAGAATACATGACCGGTAATGAGACATGTCTGATAATGTGACAGGGCCGGTAAGGAGATATGACAAGTAAGGAGACAGGACCAGTAAAGAGACATCGTTAGTAAGGAGGCATGACAAATAAGCAGACCTGCCCGATAAGGAGACATGGCTGGTAGGGAGACAAGACCGGTGAGGAAACATAAGCTGTAAGGAGAAATGACCGGTAATGAGACATGACCAGTAAGGAGACCTGACCGGTAAGGAGACATAACCAGTAAGGAGACCTGACCGGTAAGGAAACAAAACCAATAACTAGAAATGACCTTTAAATTTATTAATATACTGACATTGGTCTTAAACTTAAATATTTGTTATATTTCCCTCATACTTTGGGCAATTATTTCTTTGCACGGATGTATTTCGTCGAAATTTGTTGACTTACACTATGGGGTAATTATTTATTTTATTTTAATTGTTTTTTTTATGTTTTTTGACGCACTCAACCCAATTTTATCTGCATTATTTGCGTACCATTCGTGGTTGTGAAATTATTTGACCAATGAATATTTGTACGTCATGTTGTCAATAGGGCGACCTCAATTGTTGCTTGAAGTACAAACATCTTGTTATGACAATAAATATTTCATCTTTTACTTCCAATATTTATATCGTATTAATATTTTCTATATTTACAGATTTTCTTGTCAAAATCGAGTCTGAATCTGATTTATAAAGTTGTTACAGTCGTCGACAAAACTATTTTTAGACGAAAATTCTGTGGTACTCTATTTTTTTTTGCTTCAAAATGTTTAAAGCATTCACTTACATGTTCCTGGGACATCTTTTATGCTAATTAAAATAATATATATATATATATATATATATATATATATATATATATATATATATATATATATATATATATATATATATATATATATATATATATATATAAGCTTCGTAGGTTTTATGCTCCACCCGCAAAAAAAATTAAAAAGCGAATGACCCGGAATTCATTCTGGTTGGTCCTTCCTTGTTGCGGATTTTGGCTTTTCATCCCGACTTTTTGAGGCTTACCCACGTGTCTAGTTTCCAGGGGATGTGGTTCTCGTGATCGAATCCCTTCGCTACCCCTGTTTAAAGTAACTTGGTTCTCTTTCATTCTGGAAAACGTATAAATTACCACTGAGATGTACTATATATGGATCGCTTGTAGGAGATGCTCTTAGAAACGTTTTTGGTGTCATTCTTTGTTTATGTTTAAAGAAATAGGTATTTGAGACCAATATAGGCTTTAGGGGACATCATGGGATAGAAGAAAGCAGAGAGGAGGGGGGAGGAGAAAAATCTGAGAGGGTTATGGGGTCCTTTATTGATTTTTCGCTCGCTTGGGACGAGCGAAATGTCAATAAAGGATCCTATTATTCACCCGTTCCGAATATATAACTGTAAGAAATAGCCTGAGGAATGTGCTGAATTTTACGATTTTAAATCTTTTGCTGCTTCAATGAGTGAACCTATCGGCAGCAATCTGACCTTAATATACAAGGTGTCCCAGAAAAAAGTTAACCGTATTTTGAATTAGTATAACTCAAAACTTATTAGAGCTTTTTGAGTTCTTCAAAACAAACCAAATTTACCAACTATGTATCTCTCGATTCTGGAAATTTCATTAAATTTCCTTTTACGATGTTGATACACTAATTGGTTTAGTGGAGTGTATCAAAATTATGATCGCGCAAGGAAGTAAAATAATGAAACTTCGATGTTTAAATTCAACAAATATATTTAAATCCATTTTTAACAAACCGCCTCTTCATATGTGTAATACAAATTCATTTTTTACTTTTCTAAGCACCGTTTTGTTCCCATGTCCTCTATTTCTTTCCAAGCACAGCTGCGTCTTTGATCGCATTGATTGAACAACTTTTTTGATTAACTTGTGAGTTTCCTTAAGTCTATTGACTTCACGTGGGATACGATCTCTTAATTGGTTGATGCTTTGTAGTGGAGTAAAATACACTTTATTCATTAAATATCCCCATAAGAAATAATCGCACGGTGTTAAGTCAGGGGATCTTGGGGGGCCCTTCAAATGCATGATTTAGCGCCCCCAATGCGGTTGTCAAACGTTTCTCTTAGTTTTGTTCTTACAGCAAGCTGTCTATGAGCTGATGCACCCTCCTGAATCCACCAAAGTCTATTGAATTGATTGCCGTAAACCTGGTGGAGTTCGGGAAGATCCTTTCATGGATCATGCTCAGGTAGGCAGCACCATTAAAGTTATTATCGTAAAACAATGGGCTGAAAAGATAGCCATTCCCGCATATTCCGATCCACAGAGACACTTTCTGCTGACAAATACGTGTGTCAAAGTTGAATGCTAGGGAGGTAGAGGGGGGGGGGCAGTGGTGTATAATGCCAAATGTTATGGTTATTTACCTTTCCATTCATGAAAAAGGCTGCCTCATCACCAATCACAATGTTTCCCAAGAAACGAGCAGGTTTATGGAGAAGCCATTCTACAAATTGTCTACGACGAGGTAAATCAGTTTCAAAAGGCTGGTGTCTTGCATGCATCTTAAGTCATGTTTAATAATGCGGTTAAATGATGACTTTGACAATTGTAACCTCATTATTTCTGACTAATGCATGTGGATTTTGAAAAAGTGTCATCTGAACATTTTCGATATTTTCTGTTGTTCGTATGGTTCTCATATCACCCGAACGACTTTTATTTAGATTTAAGCATGTTCCTTAATGTTTGTATTTGCGAACATCTTTCCAAATTGTGGGCTTGCTTGGTGGGTGCCTACCTGGTAATCGTTGTTCAAATGAATCTTGTACTTGTTTAATACTGCCAGTCTTACTAAAGTTTGTGAATACAAATACTCGTTGATCTTTTGTTAACTGTATGATTAAAAAGGTTCTATGGAAGTAAACCTTTACACGGAAACGCTTTGATTTGCTTAGTAAGCAATAATGACAAGACCATACCACAGGGTGGCTGAAAAATCACTGTAAAATTGCCTAGGCTTTGCTTGAAGAATGGCACAGTGACCTAGGCTATCTAGGCTCCCTACGCTTCTCTTGAAAGGAGACGGTGGCCTAGCCTTCCTAGGCTTCGCTGCATCATTTTACTTCCTTGCGCAAACATATTTTTGATAGCCTCAACTAAACTCATTAGTGGATCAATATCATAAAAGCGAATTTAATGAAATTTCCAGAATCGACAGATAAATAGTTGTTAAATAAAATACATTTTACAGAACCCAAACATCTCCAATAATTTTTGAGTTATACAAATTCAAAGTACGCTTAACTTTTTTCTGGGACACCCGGTATATCATCTGAGTAGTTTCTGTTAATCGATATGTTAACTCTTAGTTTAAAGCCGTTCCGTTATATACTAGAAACCATTCTCTCTCTGAACCAATTGCATATTCAGCTCTAGTAAAATACGAGTAAGATCACATCGATCCCAAACTCTTTCAAGATTCACTTTTAAACACTAAAAATGTATTTTATGATTTAAACATGATAGATTTTTGCAAAGTTGGGCAAGATGGCTCACTAAATATATATATCCATTCATTTGGAATAATAGAAAGACAGACGGGCATCACAATTAAGTGGATTAACTCAGGCGCAGTTCCATGGGGTGTCTAGGGGGCTGAAGCCCCCCCCCCCCTAGGTTTCGAGCACGTTTATGTTTATATTTCTTTTTAAGACATACTTGTATTCTGCATTTTAGAAAGTTATGTAATAATATAGAATATATATAAAAACAGTTTTTAAAACCGTGGGATCTAATGTACCTTATATGATACATATAAAATATCGTTATATCTAAAAAAAAAAAAAAATAAATTCAGTATTATTCAGTGGTTCTCAAAGGGCTCCGCGATCCATTTTTTTATTTATTAAAAACTGTAAAAGGAAAGCAAAGTAGGGTTACTTCGACTGAAACAAGTGGAGCCACTGTCCAACCTGTTGCAAACACATCGTGTTCGTCATCGAAACTTGATAATAATAATAAAACTGCGGAAGCTTCTAAGAAGAGAAAATATAATGAAAGTTATTTGAGTTTTGGCTTCACCTGGACTGATAATGAGGAATTGTCACTGTTATTTCAAATGGCAGTGTTTTCCAGGCAAAGCTCAAAAGGCACTTAGAAACAAAACACTCTCAACATAAAAATAAAAATATTAATTATTTCAGAAATAAAAGCCAAGGACTAAAAGAAAGAAGAACAATTTTTAAATCGTTTGTCAGTGAAGATCATAAAAATGCCCTTATTGCTTCTTATAAAGTTAGTTTCCGGATAGCACAACAAGGCGAGACTCACACAATACATAGCTTAAAATTTAATAAAACCGTGTCCAAAAGATTTAGTTGAGAGAATGATCGGCGAAAATTATGTTCGCAACATAGAATCTGTGCCTCTTTCAAATAATACAGTTTCCAGGTGTATTAGTGACAAATCAAAATATTGTCAAATGGAAGTAATTAGGAGAGTAAAACAAAGTCCAATATTTTCTCTTCAAATGGACGAATCCACAGACGCTGCAGGATTAGCTATATTACTTGTATTTGTTCATTACATCTACAATATTAAGACTAAGGAGGACTTACTTTTCTGTAAACCTTTAAAAACTCATACAGAAGGTGCAGATATATTTTTATTAGTTGAATCTTTTTTTAAGGAGAATGATATGGCATGGAAGAACTGTCCGAGTGCATGTAGAGATAGAGCTGCAGCGATGGTGGGTAAATATTCAGGAGTTGTGGCTCAAATAAAAAATAAGAACTCTGGAATGTTTGACATTCACTGCTTCTTAAACTGCCATGCATTCGCAATTAAGTGAATGCCTCCTGATTTAACTGAAGTGCTGGATGATGTGATAAAAATCGTTAACTTTATTAAAACTAGGGCACTTAATTCCAGAATTTTTGGCTTATTGTGTGAAGATATGGGAAATACTCACAAATCGTTATTGTTACATACTGAAGTTCGGTGCCTTTCAAGAGGGAAGGTGTTGGCAAGATTTTATGAGTTGCATGAATAAGTTTACAGCCTTTACCTGATCAGAAGCACAAATTAGCTTTTAAATTAAAAGATGAAGCATTTATTCAAAGATTGGCATATATGTCAGATATTTTTGCCCACTTAAATGAAACAAATATTTCATCACAAGGCAACAAGGTTACATATTTCAAAGCTCAGGGAGGAAGATCCTTGCACCCCAATGGAAAATATATCTGTGGAGAGAATGTATTCTTGATGGAAAATATGAATGCTTTGAAAATTTATGCGAATATCTTCCTTGCAAACAGCTTGTTTTGCAGGAGAATATAAAAGCTTCCATCTCTCAGCATCTAACTGTTTTAGCCGAATTAGTTGGACAGTAGTTTGCTTAAGACACTGATATCTTTCTCTGGATTCCGAACCCATTTCTTGATCTTCCTAACATGCAATCCTTGTCTTTAAAAGAAAAAGAAGAGCTGATTAATATTTCGGCAAACTTTGAATTGAAAAGTAAATTTAAAGAAACTGAACTAACAAAGTTTTGGATTATCTTGAGCAAAGAATTTCCAGAAAATTTGGTTCAAGCTCTAAAAGTTTTAATGAGATTTCTGATGACCTATCTGTGCGAGAAAACATTCTCATTGTGTGCAGCAACGAAAGCTACATACAGAAACCGGATAAATGCAGAAGATGACATAAACTTGCAAGTTACTTTAATTAAACGCAAATTTGAAACATTTTTAACTACAAAACAGCATATGCATCCTAGTCATTAAATAAATAACAATCTTAATTATTCGAGAACCTAAATTGGTAAATGTTAATGTTTTTTTTTTTAATTCTTTATAAATTTATTGTGGGGGCTCCGCGAACAATGTTTGTTTGACCTTGCTTAGCTGACATCCAAAACGACAATAAACCACAATTCATAATTTTCTGATGTGTTGGAAGAAATCAGAATTTGAGAGAGTTAGTGCTCACTCTTATGTGAGATATTGTTACTTATCACCACTGCTTTGTAAGATAACCATTAATAATCATTAATTTCCTTTTCTCAGATAACTTAGAGTGAGAAATTTAGGTTAGCCTCCCGACAAAACTTTAGCCTGGCTCCACCACTGGAATAACCCCCATACAAAAGGTGAAGCCAGGAACGTAAAATGTTATAAGACCCTCGTCAAAGGTAAAAAAGTTCTGCTCCCATTTCTACACATCAGATATTCCCAAAATCTTTGAGGCAAAATTATAGGAGATGTCGGTGGTAGCACCAGAAGTGAGTAAGGTACTAAGCTACCAGTAACTTGTAACCAAAAATGGATACAAAAGAGAAGGAATATAGTTTAAGGAATTCGGGGTAGTTAAAATCAACAATTACAAGGATTTGGTACCAAATCTCGTCAGAAGTATTCAGGCCATGGTTTGCCAGATATCATCTAAGCTGCCTCTCTTCACAATCATATTGATTTTTATCCTTATTAATTTACACAATGAATGAAGATATTAAGATTTTGAGAAAATAGAAAAGATATAACAAAGTGGCTTGGATTTATCGATGATGAGGGATTATATGATATTTGGTCCCTGATCAGAAGTGTTCACTCCCCTTTGAGAAAAGGCTCATTTGATAATGCATTTTTAATATTATTATTATTATTATCATTATTATTATTATTATATATATATATATATATATATATATATATATATATATATATATATATATGGAAAAATATCCAAGACAAATTGGTGCGGTTAAGGTAATGGCATAATTAGACAACTGCTCTGCTTCAGGTCCAGCAGGTGATCCTATCCTCCTTGAACTGGAAGACAACACTTAGGGATGACCCATCCATCAGCCCAAAAAAGCTGATTTCAAAGACACGGCTTTATGTCGTCTCGTTTACCGTCACAGAAAACTGTTATTATTAATATATTAACAGCGTTGACTGAGCCAAAACGCTCGAAAGATGGAAAAATATCCAAGACAAATTGGTGCGGTTAAGGTAATGGCATAATTAGACAACTGCTCTGCTTATGCCATTACCTTAACCGCACCAATTTGTCTTGGATATTTTTCCATCTTTCGAGCGTTTTGGCTCAGTCAACGCTGTTAATATATTAATAATAACAGTTTTCTGTGACGGTAAACGAGACGACATAAAGGCGTGTCTTTGAAATCAGCTTTTTTGGGCTGATGGATGGGTCATCCCTAAGTGTTGTCTTCCAGTTCAAGGAGGATAGGATCACCTGCTGGACCTGAAGCAGAGCAGTTGTCTAATTATGCCATTACCTTAACCGCACCAATTTGTCTTGGATATTTTTCCATCTTTCGAGCGTTTTGGCTCAGTCAACGCTGTTAATATATTAATAATAACAGTTTTCTGTGACGGTAAACGAGACGACATAAAGGCGTGTCTTTGAAATCAGCTTTTTTGGGCTGATGGATGGGTCATCCCTAAGTGTTGTCTTCCAGTTCAAGGAGGATAGGATCACCTGCTGGACCTGAAGCAGAGCAGTTGTCTAATTATGCCATTACCTTAACCGCACATATATATATATATATATATATATATATATATATATATATATATATATATATATATATATATATATATATTGTGGGGTTATTTCTTCATTTTCGTGGTTTAGTATTATATGTAGTTTTAAATATTTTTTACTTATATGTAGATAATACGTAGATATTTATAAAAATATAACTTTAATTACCAATTAATGTAAACAACACGAATCCAATTATCGAAATCAGCGCAGTTTATTTTATAATTAACAACCTCAAAATAAAAAAAAAATAAAAAATTTAGAGTTTTTTCGAAGTGCGATGTATAGGACTAAAATATAAAAATACAAAATAGAGGAGAAAACAGAACTCAAATTTAAATTAATCACTAGTTTTTTATTTTAAAAAATACCAAATCATGATCTTAAATCAAAAAACAAATCCTATTATCGAAAATTACTGATTGCCTTTTCAATTTCCAATTCGATTAGTTTTTAACGTGATTATCACATGAATTATTTGATTATGAATCTTCATTTTAATCAGCTTATCGACAGTAAACCCCAAATGACCAAAGTAATTTTTAGTCGCGTGCGAGTCTAGTCACGAGCAACTCTACGTCACACTATGTCGGTCGGTCTGTCGGTCCCATTTTGCATTCTTTTGTTTTGGTAATAACATTGTAACTATTTGGCCGAATCTAACAAAATTTGAAACTCTTATGGTGTTTTACATTCTCTTCCAAATCATATAATTGCTAAAGTCCTCCTAAGGTTAACCAGGGAATTACTTTTTTGTTTTGGCAATAAAATCATAACTATGCGGCCGATTCTTACGAAATCTGAAGCCCTTATGTTGTTTTACATTCTCTTTCTAAGATATAATTGAGAAGGTCCTTCCAAGCTTAGCCCGGGATTTATTTTGGGGGGTCAATAACATCATATCTATTCGGAGGATTCTAACGAAATCTGAAACCCCAATGATGTTATGCATTCTCTTTCGAATAATATAATTGCCAAAGTACCCCATAAGCTAGCCCAGGAATAACTTTGTTTTGGCAATAACATAATTATTTGGCCGATTTTAATGAAATTTTGAACCCTTATGTTGTTTTACATTCTCTTTTGAATGATAGAATTGCCAAGGTCCTCCCAAGTTTAGTCCAGGAATTATTAAGAGCTTTGAAGATTTTAAGGTCCTAAATCAGAATAAGTGAGAGCATGCGACTTTTGGGACAGCAGACATTGTTTAATTGCCAAATCCTTCCTACTGAAGTAGGGATTCAATTTATAGCATTATCTATGGAAATATTTAAATTGCGCCATCTATAAATATTATTTTGGTAAACTGCAATCTACACAGTGATGGTATGCGGTATTGCTATACTACCTCATACCATCATGCCTTTGCAGTTTATCTTAATATTGTAAGATATAGCCTACCTCTATGTGATAAAATGATATCGTGTACTGCGATGTCAAAAGTGAAGGTTAAAATAACCAATTATACAGTTCTTATTTAGGACTGTAAGATTAGTCTTTTGGATACATTCCTTGATTAACGTAGATGACGAGTATCCCCCAACCTGTGCCAGATGTAGTGTAGAAGTAACTACTCATTGCTATACTACCCCCCCCTATTAGTTCAGAAATTTCTATTTACGCTTGAAATGGGGATTAATTTTAACAAATAAATTGCCTTCACTTTTTCCCCTTTTGGGGCCACGAAAGTGTTTATGATGCCATAAAATGTTATTGGATTTTTCAATGACGCCTAATTATTCCAGTTCTCTAATTATGGTCAAGAATTTTACACTGGCTTTGGCCCAACAGTAGTATCATCTTAAGATAAATATTTTCACACCATGTTTCTAAGCACCTTTAATTATATGATTGGTGGTCGGAACATTTGATAAATGTCCTATTCTAAACTTGCCTAACGTTCTAATTTTTAAATCCTACGTATTTTCCGCATAGATTACGAGTAGACTTTCCAAATGGTGTATTTATATACATATGTAGGGATAAATGAATCCAATCTTCTATTATTACGGAGCATTTTTTAGGTGGAATACCGAAAGGAGCATATGTATTTGGATTATTGTGAAAGAAAAGAAACGTTGTTTATTGCAAAAATATTTTCTTTATTCATTTATTAAAAGTAAGTGGATGAAAAATCGTTAAAAGAAACAAAGGAACAGAAATATTCAAAAAGTACTGCTTGAAAGGATACCACACAACTACGCAACCTGCGGCAAACATGATGTTGGCTGTGCCTCTCTATATTAAAGCTAAAAGTATATGTTAATGATTAATTAAGTACTAAACATTAATGTCAAAATCGAGTTCATAAATTTACCTAACATTTAATAGTAATAACTTCACAAAATGATTCAAATATTACACGCATTATACTGTAGTTTGTTGCTTTCCTACACGAATAAATAATATTTTCAAGATCAAAATAAATTTCAATTCATCGAATCATTCCTGCAGTCGAGTGCATCGACACGTCAATCAAGTTTCTAAAATGGACCTGCCCATTTAATCTTGAATGACCACACATGCGCACGTCTGCTAACTTGCATTCCGCGTTAGATAAAATATTTTTTTATACAATAAGAATCACCTTTACATAAAAATATAAAGAGGATGGGAATATCTTGCATAAAGATACATTCTATTTGCTATTATAAACCAATTTCAGCAGCTTATTCACATTATCTTTTCAAATATTACTGCCAGAAAAATAATTGTCAGCAGCTATGCAGTTTCCAGATATTGCAGACACCCATTAAAAAATAATAGATGGGATAGGCTGTTGAAACTGCATAGCTTCGCTTGTTGCCTTCAATGTTCAGTTCAGTGTTCGCTTACTACAGTAGTCAAATATTCGTTGTGCAGTTTGTGCTTAACTAAATACTTTTCTGATTTATAATGAAGATTTTTTTTAGTTAAAACCCATTTTAAAAATGACTGAGAAACAGAAAAGCATAAAACGGAAATACGAACAAGAAAACAGTTTTCAACCAACAATGGGAGGACGAGTTTGTTTTTCAATGTTAAGGATAATAAGGCTCTGTTCTGTGTCTCATCTGTCAAATTACCATAAGCAACTTTAAAGGCAGCAATCTAAAGCGTCACCATGGATCTAATCATAAAACTTTTGAATCTGAATTTTCTCCTAAATTTTAACATTGAAAATATACGATAACAATATTGAGATCTAATTTAACAACTCAACAAAATAGCTGATTTTCCCTCCGTAAGCAAAATGATTTAACTACTGAAGACATTTTTGTTATATCTCGAAATATTGTTCGAAGTAGACTTTCTTACAGTCATGAGAAATTTGTGAAAAAGAATATCAGTAATGTGATTGAAATTCTTGTACCAGAGAACTCAAAACCTATACAGGCAATAGAACAAATCCCCCATCTCTTGCCATTCTACAGAAAAAAGTAATTCTGAAATAGGTTCTGCTGTCGCATGTTCAGTAGAGAATGACCTAAAAAGCTCTGTGTCTTTCAGCATGTCGCTAGATAAATCTACTGACATTCAAGATATCCCTCAACTGTGTATATTTATTCGGTATGTTACAAATGTTAACAAAATAAAAGAAGCATTCTTGGAACTGATAAACTTAAAAGAAATCCCAAAAGATAATAACACAAAAAGCACTTCACAAAGGTTTGTCAGATGCTTAACTATCACTGCATAAACTTGTCTGCATTGCAACAGATGGAGCATCAGCCATGTTAGGTCATAAGCCTGGCCTCGTTGTGCAATTAAAACAATATCCCAACTATCCTGAATGTCTCTATGTTAACTGTATCATCCATCTTGAGCATTTAGTAAGTAAACACTTTAGGTTCGACAATGTTATAAATTGCGTTTTATAAATTGTGAATTTCATTCAGACAAGTGCCAAAACACACCGTAAATTGATATATTTTATTGGGGAGCTCGAGCTTGAATAAAATCCAAATGACCTTCAATTCTACTGTATTATAAGATGGCTGTCAACTAGTAATATTTTGCATAAGTTTGATGCCTTTTCTGAGGCAATTATTGCCTTCGCGAAAGAAAAAAGAGTGGATTACCAACAACTAGAAGATCACGAATGGATACAAGATCGAATGTTCTTTATAGGTCTAATGCAACACTTTCAAGATTTAAACCTTGCACTTCCATGGGGAAACAAAGTTATTCCAGAGCTAGCCCAATCAGTTTTCCTTTTTCAAAATAAAATAAAAGCTTTATCAAAGGGATCTTAGTACAAAAAAATACTACTTTCCCTACCTTAAATCAACATTAGCATCTTTTTCAAACATTAAAATTCAAGAGAGTAAATTAACACAATACAAAGGAAACCTAGACACTCTTTACTATGATTTTGATAATGAGTCTGAGAAACTAATAGGGCTGAAACTATGCTTTGAATTACTTTTGAATCTGTTTGAAATCGATGTAATCAGTAATGTCTGTCCTGTTGATCTACTTTTTGTCTTGATGGCAACTTCAATAAAAACAGAGCTTATTGATCTACAAGAAGATTTGGCTTGGAAACTAGCACACAAAAGCTCATCTCTAACTAACTTTTAGAAACAAATCCCAAAAGAAAGTATTCTAATCTTAAGAAATTTGGCTTCCGGCTTCTTTCGGTTTTCGAAACAACTTAGAGCTGTGAATCTCAAATAATTCGGCCACCTCTGTGATAGGCAATTATACCAAAAATAAAATAGAGATAATATGGATTTAAATAGTAACATTTTGTGTACCCTACATTTATGTAGAGGCTATGAAGAACTACATCAATTTATTTGGTAAGCCTTAGTCTAGGTTCCTAAAATTATCTGGCAGAATTTCCTTTCAGGCTACTTTATACCATTTTCGATAGTGATTCTTGAGTTGGTTGCTTCGTCTGTGTTTCTCTGGTGTCGCCATACAATGTGCGAACAATAACTATTTTGTTATAAAAAAATACTTGCACCCATAGAAGCCGTTTCCGACGGATGATTAGATTATACTGGCAACACCATCTTTATTGTCTGTTTTTTTTAGCTGATTTAGGCAAATTTTGATGTTCTGAATCCAAAAATCATACTGTTTGCTCAATCAAGTAAACATTTTGATTTATGGCCACATGTTCTTTACGCTTTTTTACATGTACGGGTATTTTCTATTTATATGATGCATAAAAATTTATTTCTTTAAATAAACGAATTCTGAAAAGTTTACACGCATTAATATTTTACTAACTGGTATTTTTCTTTTGAAGGCTAATGAAATGGATTTGGTTGGAATATCTTGCAAAAATAATCGGATGTATTCTGCTACATCTGTGGCGAATACACCATTGTTCCTAGCAGGAATCTAGTCACCAAGTTTCATAAAACGTGATTACAAGGTTAATTTTGGTATGAAACTTGGTGGCCAGGATAAAGCTTGGGCACCACACATGGTATGCAAAAACATGCACCGAGTATCTGTGTCGTTGGACCAAGGCCAAGAAGAATTGTCTGAAGTTTGGAATTTAAATGGCTTGGATGTAGCCTACAAACCATACACTGACTGCTACTTTGGTGCTGATTTGATTGGGATCAACATAAAGAACCTAAGTAGCCTCAAGTATCCTGATAATTAATTAGCATGTTGCCCTGTAGCTCAAAGTGATGAAATTACAATACCTGTCTATGGAAAACTTCTTGACTTTAGCGACGAAGATTTTTCCAGTATTGAAAAAATTAAGAAGTGTTTTTTTTACTATGATGTTTTACATCTTTTTTTCCAAAAAGGAGCTAAATGATCTAGTTTGTGATATTAGCTTGTCAAAGTCATCTGACAACTGTTTGCATCCAGATTGATTAATGGAAAAAGCAAGAGTACCTCCGTTCTTTTCTCTAAAGATAAGGATTGTGCCACGCCACCAACCCGAAGATTGAATACTGTTCAATGGCAGCAGCAAGCTATCGCTTAAATGTGTTCTTCTACACAACGGCAACCAGTTCGCCTGTGTAACCCTAGCTCACTCAACTATACTGAAGGAAAAGTATGAAGCATTAAAGTATGTGCTGGAGAAAATTCGTTATAATCGGCATGAGTGGTTGATTTATGTTGAGATGAAGATGGTGAAATTTGGTTGAGAAACTAATTCGTGTTTACTAAATAGGAAGCTTGGCAAAATGAATGGACTGGTGGGAGGAATTAGTGCCTTGTAGAGCAATGAACGTCATAAACTAACCACTGGTGGACGGATACAGGATACTCGTCACACCACTGCACATTAAGCTCGGCTTGATCAAATAGTTTACCAAAGTTCTAGACAAGGATAGTGGTTGCTTCGCTTACTTGTACCAAGGCTTTTCCAGAATTGACTATGAAGAAGTTGAAAGCATGCAACTTTGGCGGTCCTCAAATCCGTCAGCTCATCAGAGGTTCAGAGATTGAAGACTCAATGATCTAAGTAAAATTGGAAGCGTGTAAGGATTATGTTCTAGTCATGAAGAACTTCTTTTGCAACAAGAAGTCTAGAAACTACACAGAACTTGTAACCAATATGCTGACTGACTTCAGAAAACTAGGATGCAACATGAGAAACAAAGTCCATTACGTATTCTCGCAAATGGACTGGTTTCCTGAGAATCTGAGGTCAATGAGCGACGAACAGGGAAGGCTAGAGATTTCATAAGGACCTGGTATCATGG
Organism: Ceratothoa steindachneri; assembly: GCA_963969495.1. NCBI lineage: Eukaryota > Metazoa > Arthropoda > Malacostraca > Isopoda > Cymothoidae > Ceratothoa > Ceratothoa steindachneri. The sequence continues at coordinate 141,712,376 of OZ018317.1, forward strand.
ACGCTGGAATGCATTCATGGTGGTTGATTACTGTTGGACGGACTCTAAAGAGACGCATCCCTACTCCTAAGAATTCCAGGAGTTCCAACGAAACGAAAGTTCATGCCCTGAATTCTGAGCAATGATAAGATAATATCCTTTTTACATGTACTTATCCTTATCAATGTCTACTATTCAATATACACTAATCGACTTTTGTAACATTAAATTGATAAAATGTGTTATAAAACGATAAATGTGTTTTTTTTATCTCAAAAACCTATTTCGGATGAGAAATATTTAAAGAATCGACTAAAAATGTGACAAAAATCTAATCGATTTAGTTATAGGATCGGAATTTTTTAAAATTGACTTAGCCTCAAAACTTGACCAGATCGGAAGGAATCGATGTCATTTTCGGATTCAGCGGTGCAAAATTGTTCTAAATCAGTTGAAAATTTTAGTCGACTAACAAAGATTTTTTTTTGTAACCCAGGGTTCATAGTCGGATTCCACTTATCATTCTCGTAAAACTATAATTCTACCATAGCCAAATGATAAAATTCTTTGTAAAATTGTTTTTAACTAATCTCTTGCAAATTTACGTCTTACAAACTACTTACTTCCTAATAAATTGAAAATTGTTTGATCAGTACAACTAAATTCTGCATACACTTCCATTTTCCATTTATCCTATTCACTTTGCCCTACTTCCAAAAGCTTTCTGTATGCATTTTATCTCAAAGGTTGAAGATTATAAAGGGACATTAATTGCATTTTGAAGATCAGAGGCAAGTTCACAGGCAGACATACCATCTTGTGTCTAAGACTTGGTACTTTAAAACATTATTTATTTTACCTTTGATGAAATTCACTTTTCAGCCCTAAAATTATTTTGATTATAATTCATTTTATGTAATTATGCCATATAGTTACAGTTATGCTTACTGAATTACCTGACAGAATAGATTTTGGACCCAAAAGCGAAATCCAAGCATTTCCTTTATGCAAAAAATCAAAATTATACATCATTGGCAAGTAACGAATCAAAAAAGAAAATAAATCCGATTTAATAAATTTAATGTCTATTCACGTGTGTTTTTTATTCATATATAAGGAAAAGTTTATGAAATTCGTGGGAGAAAATAAAGTCTAACACCACAGCTTGATTTAACATCATGATTTTGGTAAGTGAAAGTTAGTCCAGAGTCACGTCCTAATAAAGCTTTCATCTCAAAACATGGGCACAATGAGTTTTGCGTTTTTCCTTTTAGAGTCATAAACGGTCCTGCAAACCTCTCTCGACTAATGAATATAGTACTCTATTAACCTCTAGGAGAAGAAGCTTTAGTCTACTTAGACGACATAATTGTTTTCACTCGTGATATCCGCAGTCATTTTTATAGTCTTAGTCGAGTTTTTTTTATAAATTCGAACTGCCAATCTAAAACTAAAATTCGAAATTTAACTTCTTGCGAGAATCATTAGTATATACTTAGGTTATCTAATCTCATCAGAAGGCATTAAACCAGATCTGGCCAAATTAACGGTTCTACCTAATTATCCGATTCCGAAAACAATCAAAGAAGTATTCACTCGCACTGGGAATATTTTAGCGAACCCAGGACCATTGACACTCGTGTTCTTACCAAGATGATTACTTTGACGATTATCAGAATGACCGTTCTTTTCTAGTACAAATAAGCACTCCTGTGACCTATTATACAGCAATTGTAACAACGATTTTCATTATAACTCTATTCTTAATTGTATAGAGGTTAAGAGGGAAAAAATATGGTCTCAAATCAACAGCCAACGAACACCAATGTGCCTAACCACGCAAGCGTCGTTTGATGATAATGCAGTTTATAGTAAACTATTCATTGTCTATACAGATTCATCAGCCTATTGTACAGGCGCAGTAATGGCTCAGAAAGTTGATAAAGTTAAACTCCCTTTCCTCTTTGCTAGTCTCGGCATATATAAGGCTCAACTAAATTACTTCACCACTGAAACTGTCAAACGCTTGTGGTTTATTGGGCATTTGGAAAGTTTAGAAACGTCATATATGGGTATTATATTTCCGTTTTTACTAACCATAAACCGTTCATATACCATTTTAATGATAACTTAAAAGATGGGCGTCTAAGCTGTTGGGCCTCAGTGGTGCAGGATTTTTAAGCACTTGTACCTGACGCTCTTTCTGAAGTGAAATCAGATGAAGTAGTCCGGAAAGTAGAGGTTCTTTCTGTGTTTGATCAGAATTACTTACGTACACCCCAGCAACAGGACACTTACATATAGGGCATATTGTACAAACTTACATAACAATACCGCCCTGTACAACAGCATTATACTGTGCGGAAAGGCATCCTATGTTTTATAAATGATAGTAGTAGCGAATTAATCGAAATTCCTAAAGAACTGAGATTGTTAGTAATTAAGCATTTCCATGGCTTACCATCACCTGGTCATATGGGTTCCGAACGTAAGGTAAAAAGTCTCCTCTAAAGGTACCATTTACTAAACATAAGCAAGAAAACTCACTCATAAAGTTCAGAATGTCTCTCATGTCTTGAACATAAAGGCAAACAAACAGGCATGATATTCTAAGACCATTTCGAAAAACAGTTAGAGGCTACCAATATATAATAATCGTCACTGACCATCTCAGCCTGTCGAGGTTCGAAGGCGCATGACCCAAAAGTCTCAAAATTATAGTTATCATGTTTAAATTGTGCTCTGAACAAAATTGTTGTGTTCCATGTAGTGTAGGGTGGTCCTATTTTAAAAAAAAATCATTTTCACTGGTCTGACGAAGCCAAAGTGTACCTTTTTAGTTGAAAAACACCCACTGCAAAGTTTTATTGATATGTATTAATATTTAGAGGTGGCTCAATAGATCAGATGCTACCCCGATGAGGTATAGAATGCAGTAATTTTACTAGATTGGTTTCTTCCCAACATTCACAAGCTTGGATCTCCCCACTGAATCTTCTACAGTGGGTATTAGCTGCTCATTGGCAGGAGTGCCGTGATGACTTATATCACTCATTGTTGCTCTGTAAGGTCCGCTTGTGAGTGTCAGAAAACTTTTTGCGGTGTTCAGCAACAACACTCGGAACAAACTGTAACTGTTCCTCATCCTTTGTGAGACGGCCAGAGAAATCCTCGACTAAGGCAACAGTAAATTCAGCATGATTGTTGGGGACAACCAATGTGCTGATGAAACTTTTTGCGGCACTAAATCTAGGCTGATGCTTCCATTGAACTGCCGGATATTCGAGGAAATCATATGGAAAACACGTTCTTGAAAAGAAGTCTAGATTTCTAGGTCGTAAAGTCAACTAAAGTCTTCTCTTGAATTCGTTGCACGTCGATATTTGCAAGCTTTAGCGGCTTTTCGTCCCCTTCTTTCTCTTCCATAGCTATAACTATCTTGCTCTTGCTACTATTGTCCAAATCCTTATCAAACAATGCCAAAGCAACCAACTCCTCAGAAATGTACCACAGTTAGCCATCTTCGTCTATGTAGCGTTGGATATGTCGATGTTAATCGTGTGATACATTTGACATTGCTTTAGCAACTTCAGGTCAATTCTGGGGGCATTCACAGCAATGCTGGCTGCTACCTACACTTCGACGTAAATACGCGAAAAGAAAATGCAGAGTTCTCGTAATCCTTGATGCTCACGTGTGTCAGCTTAAACTGCGAGCGAAACATCCAGACTTTTAAGCTGTAGATCACTTTTACCATTCATCGGGCTTGATGTATGGCTCCTGGAGCTGCAAAGTGGATGCCTCGAAGAGAGACAACTCAAAGAAAGATGATAGCCAGTTTCAGGAGCTCTCTGTAGTCATCTCTGGGCTAAGTGACTTTAACGGCCGTCTCAAATATCTGCACCATTTAATCTTTGAAGACAACTACAGCGTTGGCCGTATAATCATCAGTTGAGTCTTCATATGTGGTCTTGTCAATATATTGCCATTTTTATTTGAAGCGGTTGAACGAGAGAACATTAGAAAAGAGTTTAGAAAAGGCTGCTCTAGCAAAGAACTCCAAGACATGATGGCGACAAAAAAAGGGCCGAAGTTCACGACCAAGAAACTGCTCCAAAAGAATGCACATGCCTTTGCACGGACCAGTATTAGAGCTGGTTATGTCTAAGCACATTCCCTGAACTTTTTCCTATAAATTCCAGTTTTTCAAAACAAAAGGTGACCTTAGCTTGTGGTTCTCCTCTCCTCGATGGCAGCTTTTTGACTGCAAGAAGCTGTGATTGGCTATTTACCTCTCAGTAGCACAGGCAATCTGTCCACAGTCCGAGTGTTAATAAGATCTGGGATAAGCTTCCCATCCCAGTGCAAAATTAGTGGAAACTGTGGTTCAAACTTATCTTTGATTATTATTAGGTGGATTTACGATGCTGCTGTCGTTGCCATCTGATGCTGGATCGGTTCAGGGCTAGTGGCTAAGTTTCTTGTCCCAAACTTCGGACAGGTTTACCAACTATAGTCAGTATACGGGCGCCTGCGTTGTATTTGTATGTATATCGTATACCTCATCTAAGAGGAACTTCAAATCCATTGAGCCACCTCTAACTGTTAATATATCTCATTGAAATTTTGCATGTGGTGTTTTTCAACAACAAGGAACACTTTAGCGGGGTCAGACCTATAAAAATGAAAATTCTTTTAAATAAGGACCACCTTAAATTGTAGAGGGTGTCCCAAAAGTTTTATTTGTTTTTTAATCCTTTTCATAATCCATTCTTAATGGATATTAAAAATAAAAAATTGATGTTTATTTTTTTGGCTTAATTATCTTTACTAAAATGGCTTTTTGATAAGTATTAAACACAGGACTCCGAGGACTGTTGTAGTGGTCATATCAAGTCCCTGACTGGCTTTTCTCACCGAAGTTCTTGGTTCATTTTTAAACAATTGTTTAATATGTTCAGTTTTGTTGGGGTCATTTTTTTCCGTCTTAGTCCTTTCTCATCCGGTTCTTTTAAATTTGTTCACAACTGAACGGATCACGTTATCTGTAGGTCCAAGTTTTTTAAACTTTCTTTGGAACTTTTCTCTTACTTCATTAAATTTTGCTCCTCTGATACGAGCTATCAAAACAGCAAAGGCTGCTGACCAAAAAACCCGTGCTCTCACTTATTCTGATTTAGGACCTTACGACCTTCAAAGCTTTCGATAATTCCGGGACTAACCTTGGAAGGACCTTGGAAACTCTATCATTTGAAATAGAATGTGAGATAACTCAGGGTTTCAAATTCCATTAGAATTGGCAGAATAATTTTGATGTTATTACAAAAACAAAACGATTCCCAGGATAACCTTGAGATGACTTTGGTAATCATATAATTTGAAAGAAAATTTAAAACAACATAATGGTTTCAAATTTTGTTAGAATCAGCCAAATAGTTACTATGTTATGGCCAAAGCACAATAATTTTCGGGCTAACCTTGGTTAGACTTTGGCAATTATATCATTCAAAATAGAATGTAAAACAACATAAGGGTCTCAAATTTTGTTACAATCCCCAGAATAGTTATGATGTTATTGTCGAAGCAAAAGAAATTCCTGGCTAACCTTGGAGAACTTTGGCAATTTTATCATTCGTAAGAAAATGCAAAACAACATAAGTGTTTCAAATTTTGTTAGAATCGGCAGAATAGTTATGATGCTATTGCCAAAACAAAACAATTCCCTGGCTATACTTGGGAGGTCTTTGGTAATTATATCATTCTAAAGAGAATGTGAAACAACATAATGGTTTCAAATTTCGTTAGAATCGGCCTAATAGTTATGATGTTACTGCCAAAATAATATAATTCCCGGGCTAACCTGCGTAAGACTTTGGCAATTATATCATTCGAAAGAGAATGTACACAGCATAATTGTTTCAAATTTCGTTAGAATCGGCTTAATTGTTACAATTTTATTACAAAACGGGGACCGACCGACATAGTGAGATGTAGAGTCAACTGCGACTAGACTCGCACTTGACTAAAAATCCCCTCTTCTGTATTCATTATTAAAGCGTTCTGAAAAGGACTGAAAAACAAATTAAAATTTGGAGACAACCTGTACATGGAGCACTACAATTTTGTGCGGGGCACAATTTGGGCATGATGAACATACTTCAACAAGAATTTTTCACAAAAGTTTTACGTTTCATCAAAATACGCATTCAATTTTGAGACACCCGGTACATTGTGGGAGAAGCTTTATTTGAGAGGAATCAGGAAATAGTTGAAAAGAGTCATATTCAAAATCTCCATAATTGAGATATCAGAATCAGTATGCGTTGCTATCTTAAAACCGTAAACTTCCGAGTACGAATAGAAAATTGTATATAAAATAGGAGGGGTCATTTAAAATTACGAGAGAAAAAGAAAAGGTACCTTTTGAAATAGTATGCCTTCGCGCCCCATCTAAACGAAATATAATCCATGTAGATAAACTAGAACTGACAGAGGAACCAACATACCAGACCACACCTAACAAAAATAGCACAAGATCCAAATCCTTCTAACTCGTTCTACATACAACCAAACATCTGACACTCACGAATTTTACCCGTTCTCAGGCGCTAAGATCAGCTTCGAACGGGCTACCCACAAACTACCGACTTCGTCACTAGTCGCCGATCGCTCAAACCACACCATCACTAGAGCCCCATATATCTGTTAGCTCTTGGTTGTTAGAATTTACACCAACACCAGTTGATGACGTAAGATTAGTTCCATATTACCCCAATACACGCTGAATTTACCGTTGCCTTAGTCAGGGATTTCTCTGGCCGTCTCACAAAGGATGAGGAATAGTTACAGTTTGTTTCGAGTGTTGTTGCTGAACACCGCAAAAAGTTCCCTGACCCTCGCAAACGGGCCTTACTGAGCAACACTAAGTGATATTGGTTATCACGGTACTCCTGCCAATGAGCAGCTAATGCCCACTGTAAAAGATCCAGTGGGGGACCCAGGCCGTATCACATATCGCCAAACTTAAGGCACAATTTGATATATGAAAAACCTCTGTTTTTTCTGAGTTTACAATTAACGCTAATATATGCAGTTACTCGTAACTATATTGGTTCCATCTCACCAAGAATGTTAGTTTAAAAATTAGGAAAAGGAAAGTTACTAAAAGGAAATGCTTATATAATACTTGACTTTTCACTCCTGGAAAATTAATATATAACCTATAAGGATTCCGTAAGCAACTACAGACCATTTCAATTTAGACTTTTTTCGGGCATTCCTACCCTTACCGTAAATCACACTGAAGATCGCTATCATCGGCACCGGACACGCATTAATAAAACTAAGTATACAGCTTTACACAAGCAACACTAGATGACATTCTAGATTTCTCATGGATAAAGCTTGCCTAAAGCAATACACAACACTACATACGTGAACTGTTGAATATCGCAGGGAAAATATTTAAAGAATTGTAGACGTTACCGCAAAAGAAGTTTCAGCAAGGATCAATCTAAAAATAAAATGTAGGCTCTGATATGATTGATCTCTTGAAAAGCTTACATATCTAGGAAAGGTTTTTGCATGAAGTTGCCGATAACTTTATTCACTCTAGTATACTACTAAATTTATATTATCGACATGAACTGAACGTCATGTATTAATTGCAAGATTAATTAGTAATCAAATACACCTAATGGACAAGTAACTTATCAATATTAAAACTATTTATAGAAAAATCACAGATGCATTCCAACAAACTCCTCGGCATAAAATCAACTTTACTATTAAAAACCATTTTCCACTAAATAACACAAACTACCGACAATTTATTAACTACACCTAGACCATATAGATATGTGTTTATTATAGCATTATTGGATTTCACTACATTTGATGACTACCACCTACATCCATTACCAACTCCGTATCAAATTGACTCTACGAGCCGCATTCATTTGAAAACATTTGCACTATATCTATTTCTTCCCAGGAATTACCATACATACACATTTCACTGCCATGGACATTCATAAGTGTAAATATCCTCATATTATAATTGATATAATTTGTCTTATTCTACATCATCCAGAATTCTCCGTCAAAAACCCTTGCCCCGCCGATCTAGTTAATAATAAAACAATACTTAGATGCTCACATTCTTTAAAATAAAACAACCAGCCTTCGCAGCTTAGCTTAGGTAAGGATTTATGGATACCACTACTAGGAACTACTTAAATTATTTATACGTCTTGGGAATCATCCTGTTTTCCCTATAAAATCACATTTTCAGATTTCACAAGGTTGCTCAATCCGTTCTGATTCTGTGGAAATTTATAACCCTAAAGGAATAACCTTGAATCAAACATACGCTTTCTCATATTTAACTCCTGTGATTTGCCAATAGATAAGCCCCCCTTAATTTTTCGGCTTCCTAGGTGAATATGTAGATAGAGGGTTTTGGGAAAACAGGCGAAGAAAAATAAAGAACGAAAGTAGCGTAGGCGAAATAAGAACAGTTTCCTGCGTCGTCGGAATACTGTTAGCGAGTAGTGAATCCAGTGCGCCATCCTGAGTACCCTAAAAGACGCATTCAAATGAAGCTTTTATACCCTTCCCATACACTTCTCGGTACGCTGCACAGCCCCCTCTAAGAAGCAGAGTGTATTTTCAAGAATGAATAAAACGCCGCTGGGAAACGTTATCCAAAGGACACAAAAACACAAGTGTAGTGAAAAGGAAAAAAAAACAAAAGTGAAATCATATACCATAAATGATGTAAGTGCAAAAATAAAACGAAAATCAAAAGTAAACAACTTTACAGCAAGTGAAAATAAGATAAGAAAAAAACTAAATAGATAACAAATATATAAGGACATGCAAAAACAACACCGCAACATACAATATAAACAACAAACAAGCTCATGTAGTTCAGAGCTTCAAAATACATAACGGCATGACTGCCACATTAAACACAAAAATGAAAAAGAAATTGCAAAAGGTGACATAAAATAGGTGCTTCAGCCGTCACCTGTATTAAGTTGCAGAAGTTGAAAAAATAACTAAAAGAGATGGAAGGACCAAGAGATAGAAGGATGTCTGGTTTGGAAGCCACAATTGAGTCAGTAGGTCTACACAAGGAGTTGTTACATTATATCAAATTTCTCCACTATATGGAGATGCTCAAAATATATTAACTTCGACTCTCTTATTCCCTTTCTCACTTCAATTCCCCGAGACTGTACCCCTCAAGAAAATCGACAGCATCTCGGGCACCGAAGCCCTTATTTCCATATTTTCCCGTGTGTGCTAACCAAAGAAATACTCTCGGATCGTGGTCAATAATTCACCTCCTAATTAACGGACTACGTTGGTAAATTATTGATGATCAAGCTCCTGTTAACAACCCCTTTACACCCGAGTGGAAATGTGAATGTTCGAGAGGCTAAATGGAAGCCTAAAGGCCATTCTCAGGAAGTTGTGTGCAGATCAGCTCATTGAATGACACCGCTTTCTTCCGGTAGCCCTCTTTGCCTACCTTGAAATCTCCCATCGTACATTAGGAATTCGCCTCCTTTGAACTCTTATATGGAAGGAACGTCAAAGGCCCCTTGAGTATCCTAAAGTAACACTAATTCAATCAAAAATTGGATCAAAACATCCAGAGTTCTTACCCGTATCTACTGGATTTAAGAAGGAAGCTGGAAAAATGCCCTGAAACTGCGTCTCAGAAGGCCGACATCAATTTTGACAAGTGCAAAGAAAGGAAATTTAACCCTGAAGAAGAAATTTTGCTTCTGCTTTCCAAAGACAACAGCAAACTGCTGAGTCAGTGGAAGGGCCCCTACCACATAGTCGAGAAGAGTGGCCCCGTTGATTACTTCATTGAAACCACTCAGGAAGAAAGCTTTTTCATGTTAACATGGTCAAGCAGTACTACCGGCGCGCGAGCATCAATCAGATAGTTTTAATCGGCGAAGAATCTCCGATGGAATCTAGCTACCCCCTGGACCCCTTTTGCGTAATGCAAGTCGCCTGCGTGGAGCAAGACAAGGAATACACGTTGCATGTTTTGCCTGACTTTAATAATTCCTCGCATGCGCAAATTAAGATATGCTACCAGCTATCATCTCTTCAAAAGGATCAACTGAAAGCGCTCCTGAATCGCTATGATATCGTCGTCACCGAGATCCCCGATTGTGCTATCCATTTTGAGCACAATACCCAACTATACACTCTGGAACCCATCCGGTCAAAATCATACTCCCTGCCTATGCACCTCCGGGAAACATTCAATAACGAAGTGGATAAATTCCTAAGGTTGCAGATCATTAAGCCTTCGGGGTCGAGCTATTGTTCCCCAGTTGTCATGGTAAAGAAGGCCGATTGTTCTTATCGAATGTGCATTGATTTTGGGAAGCTAAATTAGGTCACCGTATTTGATGCCGAGCCAATCCCCACCATAGATCAGAACCTCCACCTTTTTGAGAAGTTCAAGTTCATCTCCAAGTTGAATTTATGCAAAGCCTATTATCTGATTCCCCTGAGGAAGGAAGTGAAGAAATTTACTTTTTTCCCCACTGAGAAGGGGCGGATGCAGTTTCGACGGCTCCCCTGGTCTGGTGACGGCTTGCAGCAAATATAACCAGATGATAAGGAAGATTTTGAAGGCTTACTCAACGTCACCTTCTATTTTTATAACGTTTATGTGGCTATTTCCTTTTTCTTTTTTTTATCCGTGTATTAATTTCATAAAATAAATTTGTATATTTATCCATATAATAAGGAAACGCGTATCCTTTTTTAATTTTTTTTGCTTATCTGTATACAATGAATTTTTTTTATATCTTTCATTTTTTCTAGTTTTGTATAATCTTAGGATAAACTCACCCTCGTACCAGTGAGCACCTTTTAATGGTATCATGGAAAAAAAAATATCCTTTGGCAACCATCCCGTAACATTTTATTACCTCGTATATATGTATAGTGGAAAACCACTACCCCCACTAGCTTCACTATTTTGTATTTTGGCTCCATTTTTGAAAATTTGTCCTAAGTATTCTCAACTTTATCCGCTATTTTCATGCAACATTAAGTTATAATCTCCCATTAATCATTTTATAATGTCACTTCTTCCCCTGAAGTTCCATCAGGGGATCGAGGATTGTCAGAGATTAGAGAGAGAGAGAAAAAGATGCAGGCGGCCGCGCCTTTCAAGGAGAGAGAGAGAGAAGAGACACCTGGTCGACTCTTTTTGTTTACGCTAATGAAGGCACAAAATCACGAAGGCCGTTGTGGCCTGAAAGCCCGTCATCACGGAAAGCTGTGAGAAGCTTGAAGCTCCCAATGGGAATCCGACAAAGTTTCGTCTCGCTGTATAGGAACTTTCCCGCGATCGTGCTAATAGGGCGAGACTACCCTAGCCTGGCCATGCGGCGGGCCCTGCAACCTTCCCCTTCGGGCAGAGGGGGAAAAACCCCATTCGACTCCACTATTACTCCTCCGGCTTTTTTGAATGTGAAAAAGCCCCGTCCAAGAGCAGAATTAAGGACTGGCTTGATCACTTCGAGAACTATGAGACAGTGGAGAACCTCAATGCAGCCGGTGACAACCGTCCAAGCCATTCAGAACGCCCCAAGTGCGTACAGTTGAGCTGGCCAAGAGCATTAGAGAGTCAGTTCAGCAGAGTCCAAAACGCTTTGTGTGCAAGCGAAGTCAGTCCCTCGGTATATCCCGTGAGACTTGCAGGAGAGAGCTAATAATGGATGTAAAGGCTTACCCATATAGAATACAGACGAAGCAGAGAAAGGCTATGACGGTCAAGATACTGGAGAAGATTCAGGAGACCCCAACTTTCCTTAACTTCCTTTGGACCTCAGATCAAACTCACTTTCATCTTGAAGGTAAGGTAATTTTGAAGACAAATTTCTTCTGGGGGACCTCAAGACCAAATGAGGTATCCCCCAAGCCCAGACACTTCCCTAAATGCACGGTATGGACTGCAATCTCAGCCAGAGGCATCATCAGACCATTATTCTTCGAGGAATCTGGCGCGACGGTGACAGTCACCAGGGAGCAGTATGTAGAGGTCCTCAAAATCTTCAAGAAGGAGCTGCAGACCCTGTTCCCGTCGTTTATGTGGAGGTTCTGGTTCCAGCAAGATGGAGCAAGCTCTCACACCTCAAACCTCTCCCGAGATTTGCTGAAAGAGAACTTTGGTGGCTGTGTGGTCATCCTCAAGACTGATTTTGAGTGGGAACATCACAGCCCAGACCTTAGTCTCCCAAATATATTTCTCTGGGGCTATTTTAAAGACAGCGTGTACGCAAGGAGACCCAGGAACATCACAAAACTCAAGAAAACCATCAGGGAGAAGATCAGAGCCATTAGTCGGTCGGTTTGTAAGGACGTCATGGACAACTATGTGCTGCGCCTTAAGAAATGCACAAAGCTAAATGGAGTTCTTCTCGAACACGTGCTTTAGAATAAAGAAGAAAAGTCCAAAGACTGTTATGTTTTGATAGGATGTTTTTAAACACAAAAAAAATAGTTATCACCAAAGTTTCATTCAATCCTTGCAGAAAATTAAGAAATGAGGCCTATCGAAAGTTGGGGCCAGTTTTGATGGGGTCACCCTGTAGTCATTATGAAGAGACTATTATTTGAACTTAGCGCCAAAGCAATGAGTACTCTCTCGGACCAAATCTCCGAGGTAACAGTAACGCGCAACTCTCCTGTGCAAGTGCTCCCCCCCTCCTCCAGTGTAAACCTCCATCGTCGGCTTCGTGTATGCTCAAGGTCATTCGAGCGACCCTTCGGTCAGCATTGTTCATTCGTTTGTACGCCGACCGTCCCCGCCAAGGCGCCCTCCTATTTTAGACGCTGAGACTCGTGTACGTCTAATGTGTTGCATAGCTTGCTTCAAAACCCCTCTTAACCTTTGTAAAAAGAATATTTATTTGCGTATTAGTAAAGTTATTTTTGTACTCGGTATTTCTATTGTCCCAGAGCCTTACAAGATAGCTGACTATTTGGCCAACCTAAAATTCGGTTAATTTTCCCTCTGTCTGTATTATAAATCTCCCACGCACATAGCCATCATCTATTCTAGCTGAGAAACGCAGGAAGGGTGAACTCGATCCTATCCTACGACAGCATACATATCAACCCTAAGGGTCTTGTGTGGTTACACCATGGAGAGGAGAGCCTGAATAAGAGTTACAAGGTACCTGAATTCGAACTCAAGGCGGGTGTTTCACAAGGTAGCTGTCTGAATCAACTTCTGTATCTGATGTAGCTGCAATTCGCAAATGACATACACACATCAACCTCAGTTCCTATCGGAACGGATGAAATAAGGCGGGGGAGACAGCTACCGAGATCAACAATATCAATAAATACGGGAAGTGGAAAATAAAGACCAACCGCCCAAATTTCTAGATCATCCATGTGAACCTCCGTAAACTTTAATACGCCATAGACGTACTAAAGACGCACATAAGCAACAGAATCTCCCTAGCCAAAGGAGAGCTTGGGAAGCTTTACAGATTCAAGGTCCATATGCCAATAACATCAAATATCTCTACACTGCACTGTTACGCTTAATAATGGTGTACCCAGCAGAGGTAATGCACGCCGCAAGCTTTACCTCCCCCAGGCTAATGTAGAGAGTGTAGAAAAAGGGCACCCTGCAAATAGCTGGCGCGCTCAGGATAGATCATATTGTTCAGACAGGACTGCACGAAAGAGCACGCCTGAAGCCATTGAATATGGAAATCCAGAGGCTAGGTCAAAAAACTAGGAAAAAAATAGAAGAACAAATATTCCCGACAATAGAGAATGATATCGGAATTCAACCACCTAAACTGCAGGAGAGCTTTATTCCTAAGTTAAATAAATTGCTCCTGGAAGCCACGAACTTGATTTCACCTAACCAAGACTACCAAAATAGACAACACATTAAGCAAAAAACTTATATAACTATAAGTTATCGAAACAAATCACAAATGAATAACAAAAAGAGATAAAATAAAAAGAGGCAAATCCCACAAAAAAAACTTTCAAAGAAAGAAAACTTAAAAATCAAGTTTTTGATGGTAAATGTTATAATTCGTGCTGAAAATAAATTTACGTGAAGTACCATTAATCGTGGTGAAAAGTGAAAACGGTGAAATTGCATATTTCGTAAATGTTTCATCCCTTACAAAATTGAAGAAATACTTTAAAATTACATTTTGATATATTAAAGTAATCATTATTTCCATTAAAATAGAAGGGTGGAAATGGAAAATAATCGCCTGTCCGGTAGAAAAGCAGGTGCACGAGTAAGAGAGAGAAAGTGAAAAGGTTTAGACTCGCAAGTCAGAGAGTGAGGTGACTTGTCAGCAGGAACTCTATTACAACACACGACGAGCTGAAATGAATAGCATTACATGGTCTACAACCTCTTTATAGGGACGGCACATCGAACGAACGAAATATTAATCCATTATAATGTTGGTGTCTTAACTATGGGTACAAGGCTTTATATTAATCGAGGCAGCATTTATTTACCAGCCTATATAAAATGGTTTTGAAATATTAAAAATATATAACTCGCTGTCTTAGCTATGAGTGCAAGGCTTCTATTCATTTCTGGAACATTTTTAAAGATTTATATTCATTAAAAAATCAAAGGTTTTTATTAATTTTTTAAACATTTTTTAAAGCTTTCTATTTTTTCCTGAAACATTTTTAGTGGTTTTTATTGATTTGTAAAATATGTTAAGGTTCTAGTCATTCCTGAAACATTTAAAAAGTTAATATTCATGTTTCTATTCAGTTCAGAAACATTTATAGAGATTTCTATTCATTTCTAAAACATATTTAACCCTTTCTATTCATTTCTAAAACATATTTAACCCTTTCTATTCATTTCTAAAACATTCTTATAGGTTTTGATTCATTCAGAAATATTTCTGAATGAATTTAACCATTTATATTCATTTCTAAAACATTCTTATAGGTTTTGATTCATTCAGAAATATTTATTTCTGAAATGTATTCATTTCTAAGATATATTTAAATGTTTCTATTCATTTTTGAATGATTTTTATTTAGTTTTTGACTCATTTGTAAACGATTATTTTAATCTCTTAAACATTTTTTTTTAAAGGTTTCAATTGATTTCTAAAAAAACTGTTAACGGTTTCTATTCATTTCTTAAACGTTTTATAGGGTTTTATTTTATGTTGAAACATTCTTAAAGCTTCCTATTCATTTTTAAACTAATTTAACGGTTTATATTTATTTCTGAAACATTTTTAAAGGGATAATATTCATTTCCAAAACATTCTTAAAGTTTTATAAAGATTCTGAAAGATTTTTAAAGGTCTTTTTTTCATTTCAAAACCATTCTTAAAGGTGTATATTCATTTGTAAAATATAAATAAGGCTTCTATTAATTTCTGAAACATTATTAGTTTTCTATTAATTTCTGAACAATTTTAAAATCTTTCTTTTCATTTCTGAAATATTTTTAAAGTTTTCTCTTCTTTTTGAAACATTTTTAACGGTTTCTTTATTTTCTTAAGCACTTTGCAATTCTACTATTCATTTCTGAAACATTTTTAAAGATTCATATTAAATTCTGTAACGTATTTATAGGTTTGTATTCATCTGTGAAACATTTCTATTTATTCATGAAATATTTTCTCTTCATATCTAAACCAAGTGTACAGGTTTTCTTATTCATCTCTGTTACACTTTTAAGATTTCCTTTCAATTCCAAACATTTTTAAATGTTTATATTCATTTCTGAAACTTTTTTTCTAGGTTCCTATTCATTTCTGATATATTTTTAAAGATTTCTATGTTGAACTTTCCTCGCTTAGTGGTTAATGCGATGTACACTCACGCCTTGGGCCTCGGATCCAATCCCAGTGTAACAAAAAATTGGTGCTTTAAGGGGCCCCCGTAAACACTGGTCTTTTCCACTTGTTACCCCTGCACACACGATGCATGACTATTGGAATCTTCAAAACGACTTTCCAAGCACTTA
This sequence comes from Ceratothoa steindachneri, assembly GCA_963969495.1. NCBI lineage: Eukaryota > Metazoa > Arthropoda > Malacostraca > Isopoda > Cymothoidae > Ceratothoa > Ceratothoa steindachneri. The sequence goes on from OZ018317.1 coordinate 141,728,394, forward strand.
TTCAGGGTCCCTTCATGCATCATCGTGGTGGAGTAGTGTGATGAGGCCGTTACTGTTGTTGAGGTGCCTCTGCCTCCACCTATAGAAATGTTCCAAACACTCACCTGCCGGTGGGAAACACATAGTAATACTAGTACCCTTTTTCTAACTATAGACCGACCGGGGCCTTCGTACCGGAGCTGGCTAACATTGGCCATTTTTTCAACCTGGCCCCAGCCCCGGCCATCCATTATGTCAAAACCGGGGTTGGAGCCTGGGTTGGTATTTTTATACCTTAATCATTTATGGAAATTTAAAAATCATTTATTGAAACAATAGTTTTATTTTCAACGTTGTAAGCACTCATATACTGTAATAATAGATATTTACTATTTCCTTTTATCAATTCCTTTGAAATAAAAAAATTACTTGATGAGGAGTGAACATTACACATCCTCTGACTGATCAGTATCGGTGCGTGTGTCTATATCGACATCATATTCTTTAAAGTTTGGTGCAATAAACCCTTCAGGAACACTTGGCAATGAAGTTTCATAGGCAATGGGTCTCAAGTTATAGTTCAGAAACAGCAATGTTTCAACATTCTTTGGCAGTAATTTGACACGATCCTTCTGAAGTGTTTTTCCAACTTTAAACTCTCTCTGTTGTGCGCTGTCCAGAACGTGAGCAGATCATCGCTTATGTCGATACGCTTCATCTTCAGGTATTTGTTGAGCTCAGTAGTTGCTGCCTCAGTCACATTAGGACACAGCCTTGAACCTTCTCTTGAGTCGTCTGAGTCGTCCTTGAGAACAAAATCCCATGAGCGTGATATGGAAGATGCTGTATATTCCTGAAAAAGTGAAAATGTATAATTAAAATTATAAGTCTAGCTTCCTGTATCAAACCAAAAAACTAAATAAATTAACAGCAATTTATATATTACCTAACAGCTTATGTTCTTCTGCCTTTTGACTCTATGTCATTTGAATTGAATAAGTTGATACCTAACTTGCTGCTATCTTGGGTTATATTCTTAGTTACAGTTTCATATCAGTATACTTTGATACTTATTCATATGGCATTTTTATTTTCTCACTTCGTCAGACTGAGTACTGTCTCTTGGTTGAGCTGTCTCTGTCACTGTTTCTGCAGAGTCTGCAGATTCCGCAATTACTCGATTTAGCTCTGAGATAACTAAAGAGAGTAACTTTTCCTTTCCTCTTTGGCTGTATTCTTTGTTTTGAAAAGCAGCAGTTTTGTACCTCAGGTCTAGGAAAGTGGCTACTACCGTGAAGGTATTTTGCTCCACATTAACAAAATGTACTCTTGAATCCCCACCTTTCAGATACCTGAATTAAAAATATCACATCACTAATCACTTGTAATCCAGTGGGCAGTTATGGACATGAATGAGTCCTTGCTTGGCGATGACCAAATGTCAGTTGTAATGATGTAAGTTCCATTTTCACTGGAGTTAGTTTTTAATGACTGTTTGAAAGCATACTGAACTTTTTCATTTAATTCTGGCACAAGTTTAGTCCTTATTATTTTTTCAGATAGAGCTTTGAACTTTTTTTAAAGATGGCTTACAAATCTTTGGAATTGTATATTTTCTAGTTTCATAGGACATCAATCCATCACAAAGCCAATAGGTGAGAAGCTTTTTGCCTTCAATCTGCTCAGGGTGTTTGGAATCCCATTTTTTCAGTATCAAATGTCTCCTCAAGAGTTAGCTGTTTTGTTGCAGAAATTGTAGAGAATTTTTCTTGCAGAACATAAACCTGACCTGAATCTTCTTTCATTTTTCTCTTCTTTTCTTACTAATGCATTTCTTTAGCCTGCTTTCCTTCTGCGAGAGAATGTTCAACTTTATGCTTTGCTTTTAAGTGTCATCACCGTGATTTAATAGAAAAAGATTTATTACTAGCTCCAGTAGATCCACTTCTTATTTCAGTGTTGCAAATATTACATGTTGCCACTTCCTCTCGTCCATGGACTACCGTAAAGTAGTCCCACCCCACACCGCTGACACCGGACGCTTAGCAGGCATAATAATTTGTAATTTTACTGACTAATAACTATTCACTTACTAACACCAATCAATAATAGTTAAATGTTCCTATTTTCTAATCATCAGGTTCAGGTTGTTGGGGCACCCTTTGTATCGGGATATGGCATGTACTTCTGTGGAGAGGAGAAATAATTTATTAGCCTTGTTCATTTCTCTTCTTCCACACACACTGCAAAAATCCCTTTCTTGCTCTTACTATTTCTATTCTCTTGTCATCTATATCTTTTCTTCCACACTCAAATCCTTGCACCACAATCAGTCCCTAATCGTCCCTTCTCTCCACCTCCTCCCACTTTTCTCTTCCCAGCTCGATCACCAATTCTTCTTCCAATTTTTCCCTCTCGAGACTGTGGCCTACAATTCGACAGATGCACCATTTGCATCTGTCCTCTCCTCCATCCCATCTATACGTTTGCCCCTTCAACTCCAAGGATCCAGTCCGTGCCTTGAATAGTAGCTGGCTTGCAAAACTCCCACCATCACTCACTCCTGCCCCGGCTCCGGCTCCGGCAAAATTATAATCCCGGTCGTTCTATACTTCTAACCCATTCAACCTCAAAATCAAACGAGCCTTGATGCCTTTGGACCTGCGATTGAAAGACACTCAGATCTTTATGTTGGTTTCATTATCGGCTCTGGGTAACCCACCTAAATGAAAGAAACGGTTGGTGTGTATAAATAAATAAACGATTATATGCTGATGCAAGAGTCATAGTAAATAATATCGAAATTAAATTAATAATTACCTTCGACAAATGTAGCATCATGGAACTTCAGGGAAACATAGCTAACATGAAGTAACCGTGTCGAAGATCAGGAGGAACAATAAAAAGTTTTGAGACCTATGTTGAATTCCGCCGTCGAACAAGTTTAAGATCGTTTACAAACAGCTTACAAACAGCTTAATGTAAGACTTTACGTGCTATCCAATGTTTTTAAATTTGATGAGAATAAAATGGATACAAACAGTGCGTGATCTTGTTTGAAATCGCTGTCAAATTCATGTTGTTTTATAAGATTCTTATTTACTGAAATTTCCTACCTAAACATGTTGTTTATTAGATTAAATAAGGGGTTAAAAGCCTGTCAGGAATAGAATACTAATAATTATTGATATTGCGCCCTTCAAGACTGTGGGACTTCGTAGAACGCCCCTGTAGTAATAGGAGAAATATTAATGGAAGATTGCGGTTTTCCAGGTGCTCCTGATGGCATGGAGAGAAGGAAAAGAGCGTATTTTGGCCGACATTTTATTCATATTTTTATAGGCACAAACCTAAGAGAGACTATTACCATTGTAATGAACTACGTTGGCTATAATTTCTCACAGTCCAATTGGGTATTTTAGAATCCCTTAAAAATTACTAATTTCGGAAGTGAAAAAAATATAAGTAAGTTAAATATTTTCGCTCTCTCTAAGGAATGGATTTTCGCCTTTTGTAATGCTCTTAAAATCCTACTCGAAATATAACTAAGAGAAGATCAAAGGCTTTCATTCCATTTACATTTGGCCCTCCTAAGAGATTAAGGTTGACCTCTCAATACAATCCCTGAGGCTTCAGCAAAAATATTTTCAGGTGAAATTCTCATCTCTTCTGTGTAAGTTACCTCTGATCTTGTGTTTAAGAAGACTTTATTATCTTTAGTAAGATTAAAAAAAATAATAAATTACAGGGGACGGTCTCAGATGGGAAATGGGGATAAAAATTCAAATATTCAGCCTGAGGGCTCAAAGAGCGGTTACTTTAATGATTGACTGCTTGAATAAAGAGACCAGAGAGAAAATCTCATTGAATATATGGAATCTAAAGAAAGCAAAGCTTCCGCATTTCTAAAATTTTCACATAGGAGGAATGAACAGAAAATAACGGCGATTTTTCAAGGGCCATATCTCATGACTTTCTTTGGTATTAGAAACTCTCTTATTTATTTCTTTAATTGTGATCGTAAATAGCACGTGGTTGCAGAAATATTTATGTATACAAAGTATAAAACGATGAGAGTGGAATGGATTGACACAAGTGAAAATAAAAATCGGTTCAAGGTAGACCCTTGCAAATCTTCCGATACGCACACTAATGTAATTCGTTAAATAAACATATTCATTTAATACTTAAACCAATGAATTGTCTCTTGACTTTTTTTCTCATGTGAAAAAAGATTTAAAATATTCCTAAAAATTTATTTCGAAAGACAAAGAGACTTTTCTACCTTCTTTTAGCTCATTTATAAAAGACAAAGAAATATTGTTCATGAGAACTCGAAGTGGCAGAAGGAGGAAATTTGATCATGATTCTGTAAATAGCTACAGGCTCTGATTTATATAACATAGAGAAAAAAAGTAATTTTCTAAATATACTTGCATTTTTTAGCTCTGTGGACAGAAATATTTGATATATTCCCCCCAAAAAATTAAACAAATTTTTTTGTTTACAAATTTACTACAGCGAGTGAAAAATTACGTATCAGGAAAATATATGAAATATCTCAAATATTATATAAAAGAAGACATATAATTACAAGTTTTTATAATTACTCACATTCTATTTTGGAGATATGAAAGCATGAAGTTAAAGTAAATAGTAAATCTTAATATCGATGATGCCAGTTGCTTTTTTATTTATCCGTAGGGTAGTCTGTGAATATGGTATTTAAAAATCATCGATTTAAGAATGTACAAAACAAGAGAAAATTTCGCTGAAATCAGGAGAAGGAAAATTAATGCATTAAATAAATCTTCACGAAGAGAGGAATCGACATATCGGTAATGTCAACAAGTATTATTTTTAAAATTCTTTTAAAGTAATAATATAATTAACCATGCAAATGAATGCTGTTTAATTAATGTTTTAAATTATTTTTTTGGTATTGTAATTTCCCTTTTTTCATCTTTGAGCTAAAAAATATCAGTCACAGATAATATAAATTTTCATTATCTGTGAATTCCGTGTAATTTTGGCATGCAACTCCTGTTCAAATCACATCAGCGATGATCTTTGAAGAATTTCCTTTTGATATAAAATCTTTAAATTGAGTTTCCTGACTACGAATTTATTTATGGAGATTTGAGCCTCTTTGTAATTTCTTGTCATTTTTTTAGATTTCATATTTAAGTTTATTTCGCAACTTTTCTAGTTAATCTTGTTCTAAATGGCTCGTTTATTATACAGGGGCTTGTAAAAGTTCTGTTACACCCGGTTTTGATCTTTCGAGAGGTTAACGCGTGTGATAGAAAAAAGTTCAGCTAAAAACTCAAAGTCGTACTTTTCCAGCACATATCATTAAAATGTCTTTTCGACTTTGTTCAGGTGTGTCTAAATGGAAGTGAAAGGAATAAAAATATCTGCTCTCCTGTGCATAGGCCACTAAAGTCTGCAACTCCAAGCGGCTTAACGTCAGCCAACATCACCGTCTCAAAAATCGAGAAGAGGCTCAAGAATGGGAAAGACCTCAAAGATCGACCTTATTTAGGTAGACCTCAGGTTTTCAACTGTTTTGCTGAGAGAAAGGCCGTTGAAAGTGCTTCCAAGCTAAAAATGAGTGCGCTCGTGAAAGAGAAGAACATCTCGGTGGCCGAGGTGGCCACGATCGTAAAAGAAGACGGTAGTAAGAGCTGTAGGTGCGTGGAAAGGCCTCTGCTTATCGAAACTTATGTGAGAACAACATTGGAGGCACTGTCCTAGCCATCTCAACGAATTGAAAGGGCATGGCAATAGAGTTCTCATTTTTCCAATGAAAAAACATGAGTGTCGCTCCAATCATAAACAAGAAGAACTACCGTGTGATACGGTTTGGTCAGGTCATCTTCTAGGTCCGCAGTAGTATTGCTGGATGAAGTCGTAGTTTGAATATGCGGTTGGCAAGAAAATGCAATCTGGGTACGAAGAACTTGTCACTGTTGATCATGTCTCCTTGATAGAACACGAGCTTAGATACAGAATCCTCGTATTCAAACTACTTCAACGACCAACATATCATCAAAAATCGACCCCACTCATATTCATTGGTCTTGAAGGTGAAACCTATTATTTAATTCGAAACATTAATTATACATAGATTAAAAACAAGAGAGTTCCTTTTAACCACGTTATGTGTTTTTCTTGCTACACGTTCCATGACAACGTAACGGCTAATCTAAAAGATTGTGAAGTGGTGCGCAGTCAGTTTCTTGGACATTTTGATGTAGAAAGAAATCGAGATATTTTATGTAATGAGTGCAATCGAACATTCTACAACCAATCGTATTTTAACACATACAAGAAGCTACATACTTGTGTGAGAATTTAGAGTTGTCGTAGATGTTATTGTATAATCATGCATGGTGCAAACTAGACGAGACGACACGAGTGTAAGAAGTTGTTCTGTTCAAAATGTTATAAATACTATAACGCGTATGGAGAAGAGCATGCGTGCTGAATGAAGAGGTAGAAGAAGTTGGTGGTCAAGAAATGGAATGCAGTGTATTATTAAAAATAAACCTATAAAAAAGTGGGATCATTCATGCTTTATCCTTATATATTGGTTATGCAGATAATCTGTGAAATCTGTTTTGATAATGATAATGAAACTTATGATAAATGTAAGAACTGTGGTCCACGAACAAAGATTTTTGAAAGAGGTGGTGAAAACACCCATTGTAAACCCTTTATAGAAGAGTTAATACGAATAAGAAGGTCGAGATAAAATATGAAAACATATGTGATGGCACATACCGATGCCAAATTCGATGCCCAATTGATATATGACGAGTTGCTTCAATATTTTAATCGTAATCTATTTACTTCAAATCCAATGAAGTGGGGACGAAAAGTCTTCAGGATAGAGCTAGTTCAGGATATAATTTTTAGGAATACACTCTTATTGACGCCATCATCGTTGAAAAAACTGCTACAAACAATGGGAATCCGCGAATTGGAAAAAGGTTATTTTCTTTATGATTTTCTTTCAGAGAAAACCTAGAATTATATTGGTCCGGTTCCTGAAAAAAAAGGTATTTTACCTATAAGAAAATGAACAATGAGGAAAAATTATATTTTGACAGTAATTTTTACCCGAATTTCCAGGATGGAGAATACAATATTCGCACAGAGTGTATTAACTATTGTATTCGATATTTTTCTATCCTCCGTCTGTGTTTTGAGAAGTTTAGGTGTTCCTTCATCAGAAGATTTAACAGTGATCCTATGCAGTCTTGCATCACAATAGCCTCATTGTGTTACAAAGTGTATAAAGATGTCTTCTTACCAGAAAATTCAATTGTAATTATCGACAGGAATAAATCAAAAGCTTTTTCTTATAAGGCTATACTTTATCTTATGTTTGAAGAATAAATTAGAGGAATTCCGATTTACCATGCAAGGAACGGTGGTGAGTGAAGTCTTTCTTTTGCTGGGAGAGTCTTTTTCCCCGACGGGTTGTCACCATCAGGAGGAGCAACCGTGTTTCTCTTTCTTGGATGTTATTGGCATGGGTGTCAGAAAGAGTCCTGCAATCTCAAACAAGATGTTTCCATTGGTGTACGTGGGTCGTTGGCCTGCTAAATACAATTTATCATCCTCTGGGAGTTTGATGTTGAAACCATAATGCCAACCATTCCAAAACGACGTGAGATAGTTAATAAAATTTTCACCGATGTAGTGAATGATGTATTGAATGTAGGGAGTGGACATTTTGCCGGAAAATGTAACCCATTTATATTATAATACCCACCAACCGAAAGTGTGAAAATACATTGTCGATTTTTTCTCCTTATAACCGTAATGCATGAATAACAATCCATATCCCGAAGGAATCGCCGACTTTTTCCATAAATCTTACGTGTGTGTGGAGGCTGCCGCCAAAGCCACCAAAAGCCACCTCACCAGCCATCTATATAATTATTCGACTCAGTTTAGTAAGCAGCACTAATAGACTTCCCACCTACTACGGCAAACGAGCTGAATGATTCTCACCTCCCCGTATCGGCGATTTTGATTCGAGGACGAAGGCTAAATCGACATCCGTGATCTCTGCCATAGTCAATCGGTGAGTATCTGACGAGGATTCACATCTCCGAAGTGTAAAGTAACCCGACTTCCCCCATCGCAGTCATCGTATCCCGACTGGCCCTTCCTTGCAACGAGCACGTAATCAATTGTAACCGTTGCCACCCACAGATTGTTCTACAGTCTTGTTTACCCAATTGATCCATTCTTTGTGTGCGCGCCCGGTTTAAAAATCGCTCTTTTAATCACCGACCTGAACGCGAGCAAGTTAATCCCCTAATTAACCCAACTGTATCTCGCGTATAAATTTAACTCCGTCTGTGCGACCATTCCCTTTAAACCCAATATCTGTTTATATTAAAATATTATTTTTGTTGCTAGTAAAGATATATGTTTGTCATTGTCTTTCTTTTGCAACCCTGTTTTAAAAAGGACCCCTTAAATTTAATAATAAACCATCCCCACTGGACTCATAACAATTTCCCCATTCACTAACGGTCTTCAATTAACTTCAGCCCAAAAGCCTCCAAAGTACCTACGTATATATAGAGAGAAAGAGTCTGGCCATTCCACGACATATATGCATAGATATTCATTTCTGTATTATAAAATTTGGTGTCAGGTGTGGGGTCTTTAAAAGGTCTTTAGAGAGATTTTTTAAAGGCAACCCTTTAACTTTATTGTAATTTTCAAAGATGAGTACCGTTTGAGTTGCAAACAAAAAAACAAGAAACAACCCTGCCATATTTATTTATCGCTTAGTGTTTGTATGTGTGTTTAGTTCAAGAACATTTAATAGTAAAATTTTGTTAGGATACAGAAATTCTCCCACAGTCATTTTAATCCCGATCAATTAATAAAGTCTGAGCCCTTCTCATCTCACGAAGACTCCATTATTTTTTTTTTTTTTTGTTTAATCGTGTATTATATTAATGTAAGTAATTTGGATAGCAAAGCTTCAGCGTTTAAACAAGCATATTCCTCCGTGTGTCAGTAATTTGTGACTCACGCAGCTTCCGTCCTGTGCCGACGGTCCATTTTACCCTTTCTTTCGGGTAACTTAACCCCGTATTACGAATAAAATGTCGTTGTTCGAGAGATTTAAACTCCAAGGAGAATCCATCGGTTTAAATGGCAAAGACCTTGTCACTTATATACAGGAAGGAGAGAGAAAAGAGAGAGCGAAGGGCGCGAGAGAATTCGCCAATATGAATTAGAATTAAATCGCAATCGGCTTGAAGCCCTTTCAGTAAATTCCCGTGTAGGAGCCCCTCAATCCGCTTCCAATAGACTCCCCACATTCAAAGATGGAGAGAAAATTTTGGAAGTTAATCATTGGGACATCGAGACGGACGGTGTCACTAAGCTTCTTCCCCCATATTGCGACCAGAATCCCCAGCTCAAATCTCTTCTCCCAGTGCCCCAGGGCAGCACGTTAATTTCCTTTTCGACAAAAGCTCTCCAAGAAGTTTGAAATTTGAAAACGGAAGCACTAATGGGTGCCGAGTCTCCACTCTCGTCCACGATACAGGGTCTACCTGTATCCTGGTATCAAATGAACTTCTTACCCAGGTAGCCCCTGACCACAAAAAGTTTGCGGTATTCCATGAGTACCTAGGACGCGCAAATCACTTCCCTATTATAAACTGTTACCTGGAGTGTCAGTACTTTTCAGGATGGGCTGAAGTCGTGTCAGCCCCTATCAAATTATGTTTCGTTTTGGTAGGACAGTGATCCCAAGTCTCATCTAACCCTGTGGCTCAGCTCGTTATCACGATAGCCCAGACAAAGAAGGAATCCCAGATGCACGCTGCCCTTGAAACTCCCTTATATTCAGATATCAGCGGCGTTATGAGCGAAGAATTCGCTCAAAAACAGAAGGAGTGCCCATATCTCCTTCACTCGTGGGAAAAATCTCAGAGCAGAATTGTGGCCGCAGTAACAAGACAGTCTCTTATATCGTAAAAGAAGGTTTGTTATATCGCGCTTGCTTGGATGACGTTAACCCCGAGACTCACGCCCTCTGTGTTCCCCGTTTGCATGTCCCCCTATTCCTAAAAATTGCCCACGATAGTGTGTTTTCTGGCCACTTCAGAAACAATAGGGCTGCTCAGAGGATTTACCGGTATTTCTACTGGCCTGGTGCTGCAGTTTACATTTCTGAATACTGCCAATCCTGTGACACTTGCCAGAAAACCACAGCAAACAGGCATTTAAAACCGGCCCCCCATTCACAAAGGACCAATCATATCGGAACCCTTTTCTTGACTGGCCATAGACCTTTTCCAACCCCATTCGTCCCCCTTCAAGGGAAGGGCATACTTATGTCCTTATTCTTGTGGACTGTGCTACGCGTTTTCCTGAAGCCGTACCTTTAAAGAGAATCGAGAGTGTTACCTGTGCCGAAGCCTTAATTTCGATCTTTTCTAGGGTAGGCATACCGAAGGAAGTATTGTCCGACCGAGGTAAGCAATTTACTTCTGAATTGATGGAATATATTGGGAAACAGTTGATGGTAAAATCGCTCTTTAACACCCCCTTTCACCCCTTTGCAAATGGAGTTTGCGAGAAATTTAATGCTACCTTGAAGTCAATATTAAATAAGCTGTGTGCTGAACAGCCCGTTGAGGGGTATCATTCCTTGCCCGTGGCACTATTTACATACAGGGAGATTCCACATCGTATGCTTGGATTTGCTCCTTTCGAATTAATCTACGGACATAACGTGCGAGGTCCCATTAGCATCCTCAAGGAGTTATTCTCTAACGTCAGGTTAGACAGGAATATTCATCTTCCTATGCGTATGTTTTGGATCTTCGACGAAGATTAGAAAGGTGTGCCGAGATTGCATACCAAAATGCCGACGTTAATTTGGAAAAGTAGCGGACGTACTTCGATGTCAAACCGAAGGAGAGAAAGTTTAAGCCCAGTGATGATGTTCTATTGCTACTTCCTACGGAGAGAAACAAACTTCTCACCCAATAGAAAGGCCCATTCCCAATTCTCGAAGCGTGAGGACCTGTGGATTATTTAATTAAGACCACCAAAGGAGAGAAGCTGTTCCACGTTAACATATTAAATAAATATCACTGTTGCGTGTGTGTTAACAATATTTTACCACCGACGAAGGGGCAGCTTTGGAGGCCGACTACCCGACGGATGCCCTGAACCTTGTACAGGCCGTGTGCGTCGAATAGGATAGGGATTACTCACAACCTGCCTTGCACGGCTACATCAATTGACCCTCGGCCAGCTTGGATATTAATAAGCAGCTAGCTCCCGACCAAGTTAGCCAGTTGCAGCTTATCCTAAGCTAATTTAGGACGTTATTTCTGAAACCTTTTGGTGTGCTATTAAGTTCGAGCATGATATAACCCTCACTACACAAGAACTTGTTCGTTCAAGACCTTACCCCCTTCCAATTCATCTGAGAAATGCTTTTAACGCTGAGGTTAACAATCTGCTCAACCGCAATATCATTGAAACCTCCTCGTCAAATTATCGTTTACAAAGTTATGGTACGGAAACCAGATAACTCTTACCACATGTGTGTATATTGTCGCAAATTAAGTTCCGTGACCGTTTTCGATGCGGAACGATTCCTTTAATTGACCAAACCCTTCACTTGTTCGAAAAGGCAAAAGTTATTAGCGAGCTCGACCTATGTAAAGCATATTACCAGGTTCATGATAACAAAGGATGATAACAAAGTTATTATCCCCTGGGAGTGTAAATTTGAAACCATGATGTCAACCATTCCAAGACGACGTGAGATATTTGATAGGATTTCCGCTGATGTAGTAAATGGTGTATTGAATGTGGGTAGTGCACTTTTTGGCGGCAGATGTAACCCATTTATATAATAATACCTACCAACCGAAGGTGTGAAAATACATAATGTCGATTTTTGTTCCTTATATCCGTACACTATGAAAAACATTCCATATCCCGTAGGATCAACTCGGCGTTGCGTATCTGTGCGCGAAATTCCGTCTATTCAAGAATGAGACATATTTCGGTATCTGAAAGTTGATGTTCTCCCTTCTAATGATCTGTATATTCCAGTTATTCATCAATCCATATATGGTAAGCTTACTTTCACACTATGTACCACATGTGCTCAGCAAAACTCACCCGAGTGCCATCACTCTGAAAAGCAACGTATGATTTGGGAGTGTACACGATCCCAGAACTAAAAATGGCCCAAGAAAAGAAGTATAAGATCAAGAAAATTTACGAATTTCGGGAGTTTAAAAAGGGGATGGTTTGTTCGTAGAGTATATAAAATCCTTTTTAGACGAAAAGATAGAAGCTTCTGGATTCCCGCGAGGAGTGGATGGAGCTAAGGAGAAAATGGAATACGTGAAGAAGGGGGAATCAGGCTGAGGGGATAAAAATACAAATAGACAACATTGAAATTAATCCTGGGAAGCGTTTTAGAGCAAGCTCTGTCTAAACAGATAAAGATTTCTTCCTTCGATTAGTTTTTTCTGCATTAATATATTACATTCAAAATGTAATTTTTATAAATATTATCACATTGTACAACGAATATGAAGTCAATAATTTCTAAAACTAGAAGACGATAATGATAATAATAATAAGAAAGAAGAAGAAGAAGAAGAGAAGAAAAAGAAGAAGAAGAAGAGAAAAAATTGAAGTCGATAATAATAATAATAATAATGATACCAAACAAAATTAATCCTGATCATATTTTCTTCCCTTTACATTCTAGGGGGGAAATTCGCACGGCTGATTCGCGGTATGAACACGGTCATCTGTGCTTCGGATCATAATGTAATCGAGCTGATAAAAAATGATGTAGTATTGCTGGGTGAGGTCCGAGTCTCCCTCCTCCCCACTACCCCCATCCCAAGATTTAGTCAGTGAGGTGAGGTCTGAGTCTTTATGACTACGTCACCATTACATGTAAAGAAAATTTAATAGAATATCTATCTTTCAATCAGTCTCTTCATGGAAGTCCAGAGGATTGCGTGTCTACCGGTCTGCGTCATCAAGACTTGCAAGAAGAAAGTTTAAGTTCACCGCAGATAAAAAAAAATTATTGCAGCATAATTCCTTAACAAATATGTTTATACAAATTCTAGGTTATATAAAAAAATTCTGTATTAATTTTCAAAAATATAAAGTTGGATTAAAAATACATATTGATCATTTCTTATCCGTTGCATATCGAATACCGTTTTCCTGACCGGATTAACCCAGCTCTTATCGAACCATACCTTTCGGGTTCAAAGCGATCTTACATGAAATTTAAAAAGTCACTATACATTGAATCTCTGCCAACTCATACCTCACTGACCAAGGCTTGGAGTTGAGGGGAGGGGGGGTAAGGGGTGAGACTCGGACCTCATCCAGCAATACTACTATCCGCTACGTGTCCACGACCAAGCACCCTGCCTCCATGATAATACTAGGCTTCGTGGTTTCAAATGTCGAGTAAATGCGGTCGGTGTGGTTTGTGGCCGGTTACAGGCTGTGAGGGTATAGAATGTACATACTCGCATGCCGCCAGACAATCGTGGGAACGAAAGAAATTTTTCATTTGAATTGACCTTTGTCTCCTCTCCCACCCCCCAACACCCTTTCCCCAACTGGCGACAGGAAGTCTGACGAAAGAAGGTCGATCTCACAGAGAAGCCTAAATTCTATTTTCCTTCTTTATGATACCATGGAGATTGTCCAGAAGGCGCTGCGATAAGCGAATTGTCGTGAATGGAATCTCTCTCTTGATTTCCCACAATCCGCGGTATAAATAACATCGCCGTTCATCCATCTACAGCAGTGTCCCAAACCTACTCACGTAACGCGTAACCCTCACGTTGAACGAGAGTCGTTGCCGTAACGTATCGACTGCCAACGCGCCACCGAGTCAACTTGGTTGCTGTCTCAAAGTGTTCCTGAGGTAAATCTCGCCCCGCAGAGTCTGTGACTAGAAGAATACGCTCTGTTGCTTAACGTAACTTGAGAAAGAAAAGGAACATCCATATAGTTACTGGATGTTACTATTTGTTAGTGTCACATCCAGTTAGGAGTGAACTAACCGGAAATGCAATCAGCAGCCCCGAACCCGTCGTCTTATCCCCCTTCTCCCCGAGAACTTGTGTTAACGCCACCCGAACCACCCCGTCTAAACCTGAGTAGTCGTCTCTCCAATCCATCACAATTAATGGCAATCTTTAAACCCAGTGTCCCTCTATTCTCAAATTACCTATTTAATTAACAGTGATTGATACTCCCATTAAGTCATTATAAATCTAGACGCTTAACGTCAGTGTTTAATATTTAATCCTTAATTTTACCCGTTTAACTATTGATAATTATTATATTTGTGTAAAGTAAAGTTTATTTTTTGTACGTGTGTATATTTGTGGCTCCTCTTTTTTGACGTACCCTTGGCAAGACTTTAATTAAGAATCCCTTCGGCTAATTTATTCAACCTGTATTATGCACTCTTAAAATTCAACAATCACAAACCTTCCTCCAGTAACAAGTGGGACTTTTATAGTGAGAATCCATTGCTACGGCACAACCCGCCTCTAACCAGCTTTCGCACGTTCAGTAGGAATTAAAGCCTACCTATATGTATATATATATATATATATATATTTATATATATATATATATATATATATATGATCGTAGATTGAGTTATAGGGTCAATACCATCGACTTAAACAAAAGCGGTGTGTCTAGATCAAGGACTAGAATAATTATTGGACCAGACTATGAGCAATTCTACGACATATATAAAAGTAGTGTCAGCTTTAAGGGGTCAAATTTTGGAGTAAGCAAACTCATATAGCCTAAAACCTGCCAACGTCCAAGGAAGTTCAAATAAACTAACGTAAATTTTAATAATTAGAGTCTACTCCCCGAAGGAATATAAATAATAACCATTAATAATCCTTTCCAGATAGGAAAAGCGAAGCTAGGAAAATATTCATTATTCTAGGGGTTAATTATTAGATTGTATCGGTTAGGAACAATCGCAGCTTCTAATTCTCTTACCAGGTGCGTAAGTTCTTTCGTGAGTCACCAGTTGCGGCGGCAAGAGCAGCAATGGCTTCACAATCGTTCGAAGTTTTCGTCAAGCAAGGACAAGCTCTCGGTCTCACAGGACAGGAACTAAAGGAATTTGTCCAAAGCGAACAGCAAGAGGAAAGAGCACGTGAAATGGAAATAAGAAAAGAAGTGTTAGAAATGGAAAAAAGGAGAAGAAAAGAAGAGTTAGAATTTAAAGAAAGAGAAAGGATTCGAAAACATGAAAGGGAATCAAGCAGAGACCAAGTTGAAGTCAGTTCTGTTGAATCCGTGACCATCCACCCTAGGCCCCCGCTATGAAACTTCCCCAATATAAAGACGAAGAAGATTTGTGCTGATATTTAACACATTTTAAAAAGATCTTCGAGGTAAACGGATGGGCCATAGAATCCAAAGGAGTTAGTAGATTGCTCCTATTGCTCAGTCCGCGCTTAAGAGAAATTTTCATCTCGTTACCACACGAATCTACCTTGAAGGCCGAATTGCTATCCGCCTTCAACTTGAACCTTCAGTTCTACCGCGCTAAGTTTAGATTGGCTAAAATCCAGCCCGGTCAAACTTACCGACATTTTGGATATATCCTGAAGTGAAACCTCCAGTTCTGGCTAGAATCCTCCAAAGTCGAATAGGAGTATGACGCCCTGATTGACTTTATGTTTAAAGACCAGCTATTGTCCACCCTTTCCCAGGAGATCCGAGCATTCGTGCAATACCACCGAGCGTCTACCTTTCAAGAATGCCTCGAGGAAACTGATCTCTATGCGACAAATCATCGCCTATCCCCCCAGGATACCCGGAAGAATAGTCCCCCGTCCCCGAAGAATAAATTTCGTCAATGGAAGTCCCAACAAACGAAACCCCCCTCCATTGATAAAGACCACAGCCCCGTTCAGGCCAAAGAATAAGCCTTTTGTAGCCCACGAAGACAGGAAACCCCCAGTCTTAAATACCCCCTACAATAACCAGCACCAGAATAAGCAGGTTATATGCTACTCCTGCGGTTGCCCCGGCCATTATAAGTCTCAATGTGTACAGAATTCAAGCTTACGTCCCACCCAGAGCCAACAAGTTCACCAAGTAACCGCTACCCTTCCCCCTCGTCTCCATCCCCACAAGAATTTCAAGTGAACTTCCTGTTCAACAAGAGTTTCCCCGGAGGACTAAATTTCGAACCTGGCTCGATCAATGGCTGTAAAGTGTCTTCCCTCGTCAGAAACACAGGGTGCACATGCATTGTGGTGTCAGACAAATTGCTCCCCCCTGTCGACCCCCAATATAAAAAGTACGCAATTGTACACGACTTCTTGGGTCAATTAAATAGATTCCCGGTAATCCGCTGCCATGTACAGTGTAAATATTTCACTGGTTGGGCCGACGTAGCGGCAGCCCCCATCAAATTTTGTTCGGTACTCATTGGCAGAGCGCACTACTCTCCCCGAGTGAAGTGACTCAAGCTGTCGTCACTCGAGCGCAAGCTAGCCGCGAGGCCTCTCCCCCAACACGCCTTGTCACCCCAGAGGCTTCTTTAGAGGTTCTAACGAGTAATGCACAATTACTCAGAGCTCAGCAGAGCTGCCTTTTACTTCAATCCCTTTGAGAAATGGCCTGAAAGAACGAAGAGGTGATCGTTCGAGGGAACCGTCCCATAAGGTACATCATTAACGACTCCCTTCTGTTTCGCACCTCGCTGGATGAGTCTGACCCACCTTTCAAGGTCATGTGTATTCCGCGCACACATGTAGACCAAATCCTGCGAGTAGCACATGAAAGTCCCATGGCCGGTCATTTCGGTCATAACAAGACTTTTCAGCGAGTATTTAAATACTTTTTTTGACCCGGTGCAGCCAAAGATATTGCAGAATTCTGCAAAACGTGCGATTTGTGCCAGAAAAAACTGCAAAAGGTCGAATAGCCCCAGCTCCCCTGCAAAGAACCCCAGTCATTTTGGAGCGCTTCTCGAGAGTCACCATCGACCTCATCGGACCAATTCACCCCCCTTGGGCCGAAGGTCATACGCTTGTACTAACATTAATAGACTGCGCTACCAGATTCTCAGACGCTGTCGCTCTAAAAAGGATCAATAGTATCTCTTGCTCTGAAGCCTTTATTTGCATTTTTTCTAGATTAGGATTGCCCAAAGAAATCTTGTCAGATAGAGGCCGCCAGTTTACCTCTGAAGGCCGATTTCACAGAGAAGCCTAAATTCTATTTTCCTTCTTTATGATACCATGGAGATTGTCCAGAAGGCGCTGCGATAAGCGAATTGTCGTGAATGGAATCTCTCTCTCGATTTCCCACAATCCGTGGTATAAATAACATCGCCGTTCATCCATCTACAGCAGTGTCCCAAACCTACTCGCGTAACGCGTAACCCTCGCGTTGAACGAGAGTCGTTGCCGTAACGTATCGACTGCCAACGCGCCGCCGAGTCAACTTGGTTCCTGAGGCAAATCCCGTTGCCTTCGGTTCAGATCGTGTGTCTGTTTCCCCAAGTCCCTGGTATTCGCTTATACCATCGAGTTTGGATTTCACCAGGCAGACCCATCTCTTGGGTGTAGCCTTATTCTGTTCAGAGCAAGCCTCGAGTTTTCGTCCCGGACGGATTGGCCGAAATTCCTCTCGTCTCATCTGCCCTCCCCCCCCCCCTCCCTCAAGGATCTCGAGTTTCCCGTGTGAGACTTCGTGCCGAGCTGCGTCAGAGTCTCGATTTTTGTAGGTTTCACTTCTCTGGAGAAGAGATGCCATCGTCCGTCTTTAAGGAGGAATGTGAACTCGTCTTCTGGTTGCCACCCCCTTCATCCTAGTCACCGTCAGGATATTCGACCGAGAGTTACGTTCATTGTCTGTCTCCATTTCTCCGCGCCGACTCGCTAAAGGATTCCCTTTCCGCAAGGTGACTCCATTAAGGTAAAACGACCCTTGCTTGTATCTCCCGTTAATCGATAGACTTTCCGACATTTCAATATTCCCTCTGTATAACTGATTTATAGTATCCCATTAAAAAGCTGATTAACGAGTAATTAACGTTACCAGATGGCCAATTAATCTATATTCTGTCAGAATTGTCCTTATTTACATTACTTATATTTTCTGTATGTATATATATATATATGTTAACTAGTGACTTATTAAAATTATATTTTGGTTTTAACTCTTTAAATATACTCTTGAACTGCAACTTGGTAAACTCATTAAACTCTATCGACCCCTGTATTAAAATACCTCGTAATCAACGATTACTCTTACGAAGTAAACGTTCTTGTACGTAGCGAAGGACGCGTACGTACATTAGAGGATATATGTATATATAACTGTATATATACATATTTTCGTGGCTTTTATCTCTTTCCTCCCAACCAATAGATACATATATCTATATATATATATATACGTATTTTCTAGCGAGGTTACCTCCTATTCTCGACACTCGTAAAAGGGAAAATTATGTGACCATAAAAACAAATATGAAATAAAGCTTACAAAGATACTCTTCCAATATCATCAGTAATGTAATGTGTTTCCTAAAGGATCTAAAAATTCAAAGCATGACAGAATTTAAAATGAAAAATGCCATTCGTGCCATTAGGCCTCGTTGGCTGTGATTTAATTGAAATTAGAGTATGACAAAATTCCTTTCAAACTCAGCCCACATTACCCTACATTAAATTATAACATTAAAGCATTTCAGAAAACGTAATTATTTTACCTTGCTTTGCTGATATGCGAATTCCTCTCCTCGTGTTGGTCTAATTAATGCATTAATTTTCCTTACCGCTCTGAGAAAAGAAATAGGGGCTATCTCCCCAGTTACACATTTAAAGGAAAATTGCACTACAAACCAAGATAAAATTTAAAATAGAATGTAAATTAACTTAATTGAGACAGACATGACAACCTTATGTTTCTAAACAGACAAAACGTCTCGTACCAAAATTTCTTTTTCCGTTTTTATCCTAATTCTAGATTATTGCCTGTTCTCTAATAATGTTTGTATTGTTACTTAATCCTTGTGTTTTTAGTGTTTTAAGCTTTGCAATTTCCTTCCAGACTTAGTTCGTTTCGTTATCGCATTGTTAAAAAGAATTTCTCTCTATATGGGAGTGAGGTTCATATCAATAGGGTTCATTATATAAGCTTGGTGATTTGGGTGAGGCAGTGATTTGTGGGATATTTTGCAGAGAAGCAGGGCTTTTTTTCACAGTTTCAGAATTAAAAGCAGCAAAGAACCTAAGCTAATTAGAGACATAGGGGAAGGATAGAATTCACTGGTGAAAGAAAGATAAAATGAGAATAGGATATGGATAGAGAATTAGTTAAATGAATCTTATTTCTAGAAACTTATATTTAAGGCAAATATTTATCTGGTTTAGTTTTAATCATATTAACTGAAGTGCGTTCAACTTCCTGTCGAGGTAAATTATTGAAAGTTTGCGTAATTTTATAAGAAAGTCTTCAATATGTTGGCCACAGAAACACTGACCTTCCAATAAAGGTAAATTTTGGTGCTTCTTACGATCAATTTCTAAGTTACAGAATTTTAATTTTGTCGATCAATGCTGAACGCGTTCTAATACTGCAATATCTTTTTGCAAATATGGAGACCAGAAATGCATCGCATCCTACAAATTAGGTCTTACAAGGAATCAAAAGTACGAAGTTATCTCCCTCGGGTACAGTCGTAATCGTTAAATCTGATTTGCTGTTGTTATTTTCTAATGATAGTGTTTATGTTATGCTATGATGGGTAAATCCCCTTTGCTATTATATTCTAATGATGGTGTTAAAGCTATGATAGGAAAACCTTATTAATTGGAATCGAAGTATAAAAATCGTATTAATTTCACTCTCGTGCCAGAAATATTTAATCGGATCAGGGGAGGAAACTAGAATAAAACAAGACTTGAACGAGAGTTATTTGTGTAAGTTCACCTTTACCCACAAGACAATGTATTTCTTCGCGTGACTTTATATATTTTTAGGGGAACAGGAACCAACGAGAGCATCGCCCTAAAGGGTAATGAAGGTGTGATATTATCAAAGTGGTTAAATTAAAGGAAATGAAAATGTGTGAACGCCAGATAGATAGGGAAACCAAAGGAGGAGAATAGTAAGGTGCCGGAGGCCTGTAGAGTGAGTAGTTATTCTGAATATAAATACTTCCATGAGGATGGAAAATCAGAGCCTTATAGGAAGGGGAAGATTTATCAGTCCGATATAAATTAGTTAGATATTAATTAAAGAATGATTATACAAAATATAAAAAAATGCGTATTTTCTCCATCATTAATGTACAAATAAGTTCTTCACGCGATATAATTCGGACTAACTCATGTTACAACCGTTTCCATAGAAAGAACTTATAGGTAATTATAGTACTTCTAGTAATTTTTGCTAGGTTAATCAAACTTTTTTTTCATTAATCTCCAGTACAGGAATGAAATTTAAAAGACATTTCTGAAAATCTAAGATTTTTTTGCAACGGCCTGAAGTCTTTTAGATTTCTGCCGCCTTGTTTATATAAATATTTCTGTTCATCTAAAGCTATCTTCGTTAATCCGATATTTTACTTTCATCAAAAAGTGCATTCGTTATCCTAAAATTACTATCGCATCAAAAGGTGCATACTCTAATCAAATATTTCTCTCGCATTAAAAGGTGCATTCGTTAATCCAATATTTTCCTCACATCAAAAGATGCCTTCGTTAATCAAATATTCTTTTGCATCAAAAGTTTCCTACGTTAGTCTAAAATTCTCTCTCATAAAAGGTTCCTACTTTAATCGAATATTTCACTCGCATCAAAAAATGCATTCGTAAATCCAATATTTCTCCACCACCAAATTTTGTTTCGATAATCTAAAATTTCTCGATTAAAAGGTACCTTCGTTAATCCTATATTTGTCCCACATCAACAATTTCTTTCTCATCACAAGATGCCTTAGTTAATCCAATATTTCACTCGCGTCTCCCCCAAAAAATTAAATCCATTATATCTCTCCTATATAAAGGTAAATTCGATAGTCCAATATTTCTTGCGCATCAAAAGTTGCCTTCGTTAATCCAATATTCATCCTGCACAGAAAATGGCTTCTTGAATCCTTTATTTATCGTATCCGAAGGTGCCTTTGTTAATTTTATATTTCTCTCGCATCTAAAGGTGCCTTTGTTAATCCTATATTTCTCTCGCATCAAAAGGTGCTTTTTTAATACAAAATTTATCTGACCTCAGGATGTACATGCCTTATTCCAAAATTTATATCTAATCAAACGCTGCTTTAGTTAATCCAGTATTTCTTTTGCATCAAATGGTGTCATCACTGGCCCAATATTTCTCCCTCGTCCGAAGGGGCACTCGTTAATCCAATAGTTCTATCGCATTTAAAGTTTCTTTGTTAATTAATATTTCTCTAGCATAGAAAGGTGCCTTCGTTAATGAAATATTTATCTCACGTGAAGTGTCTTCGTTAATCAACATTTCTTTCGCAATGAAAGATGCCTTCGTTTTTAATATTTCCCTCGCATCAAATGCCACTTATTTAATCCAATATATATTTTGAATTTAAAAGGTGGCTTCGTTAATCCACCATTACTTTCCAGCCATCAATACCTTTGTGAGCTAATATTGCTCCACCATTAAAACGTACCTTAGTTAAGCCAAAATTTATTTCGCAATAAAAGGGGACTTCTTTATTCCAATATTTCTCTCGCAGCAAAATATTTTCGTTAATACAAAATACGAGTATATATAGAATCAAAAAATGCCTTCGCTAATCCTATAGTTCTACCACATCAAATGGAGCCTTAGTTGATCCAATATTACTTTTGCATTATAATTTGATTTCGTTAGTTTAATATTTCTCTCGCTCAAACAGTGCTTTCTTTAATCCTATATTTCTCTCGCATCAATAAGGTGCTTTCGTCAATCCACTATTTCTCGCATCAAATGGTGCTTCGCTATTTCTATATTTGACTCAGGTCAAAAGATGCCTTCGTTAATACAATATTTCATTTGCAGGTAAAGTTCATTTCGTTCATCCAATATTTTTCTCCCAGATAATGTTGTCTTTGTTAATCCAATGTAACTTCCGTATCAAAAGTGGGCCTTGTTAATCCAATTTCACTCCCCGTACAAGGTTAATTCTTTAAGCCAATACTTCTCCATTAAAAGGTGTATTCGTTAAGCCTATATTTCTCCCAAATCGAAAGGTGTGTACCTTAATCCAAAATTTCTTTCGCATCAAAAGATGCCTGGATAAGTCCAATATTTATTCCGATGCGCACAAAGCGTGGCTTCTTTTAATCCTTTATCTCTTGCATCCAAAGGTGCCTTCGTTTATCATGTATTTCACGCGCATAAAAGGTGCCTTAGTTGATCCTATATTTATATCAAAAGGTGACTTGGTTAACCCAACATTTTTCTCGCATCATACATCGCCATCGTTAATCCAATATTTTTCTCGAATCAAATTGTGCCCTGGATAATTAATAATTTTCAAGCATCAAAACTTGCCATGGCAAATCCAATATTTCTCACGCCTTGTAAGGTGAACATTAATCCAATATTTCTTTACCATCAAACGGCTGTCGTAAATCAAAATTTATCTTGAATTAAAAGATACATTAGTTAATTAATATTTCTCTAGGATCAAAAGTTTCTTTCGCTAACCAATTGTTTCTCTTTCATCAAAAGGTTTGTTGTTTGATCTATATTTTTCCCATAAAACGTAAATTCGTTAATCCAATATTTTTGGAATCAAAATATGCCTTCCTTAATCACATAATTCTTTCGTATGAAAAGGTCACATTCCAAATCAATATTTCTGCGCATTTCAATCTCATGAACTGGTACCTTCGTTAATCAAAAATTTACCAGCATCAAAGCGTAGCTTCGTTAATTTAATATTTCCATGACCTATGTTGTGCCTTTCTTTTGAAATAATTATCTTACATCAAAAAGTGCCTTAGTTAATCCAATATGACTCGAAGTAAAATCAGCCATCGTTAATCCAATACCCCTCGCACCATAAGATGCCTTCTATATTCCAATATTTCAATCGCATTAAAAGATGATTTAGTTATCTAACAATTTTCGAAAAGGAAATTGTACCTTCGTTAAACTATTTTATTCCCAATAAAGGTGACTTAGTCAATTCAATATTTCTTTATCATCAGAAATACATCAAATATTACTTTAGTTAATCAAAACTTTCTTTCCCATGACAAAGTGCCTTCGTTATTCGAATATTTCCCTCGCATCAAAGTGCACCTTCCTTAATCCAATATTTCTTTGACCTAGGTTGTGCCTTTCTTTTCACATAATTGTCAAAAGTGCGATCGTTAATCCAATATTTCACTCGCATCAAAAGGTGCCTTGGTTAACCTAATATGACTCGCGGTACAAGCAGCAATCGTTGATCCAATATCTCTAATAGCATAAGGTGCCTTCTTTAATCGAATATTTCAGTCACATTAAAAGATGATTTAGTAATCTAACATTTTCGGGGCATCAAATTGTACCTTCGTCAATCCAATATTTATTTCACATTAAAAGGTGACTTTGTATATCCAATATTTCTTTAGTATCAGAACAGCCGTTCTTAATCCAAAATTCAAGTCATATTAAAAGGTGATCAAGTTAATCGGATATTTCTCTCGCATCAAAAGGTGTCATCGTTAATCCAATATTTCTCTAGCATCAGTAGTTGCCTCGTTAACCTAAAATTTCTGTAGCATCAAAGGTGCATCTATAATACAATATTTCTCACGCATCAAATGATGCTAACGTTAACCCAATATGACTCGCGGTACAAGCAGCAATCGTTGATCCAATATCTCTAATAGCATCAGGGGCCTTCTTTAATCGAATATTTCAGTCGCATTAAAAGATAATTTAGTTATCTAACATTTTGGAGGCATCAAATTGTACCTTCGTCAATCCAATATTTATTTCACATTAAAAGGTGACTTTGTAAATCCAATATTTCTTTAGTATCAGAACAGTCGTTCTTAACCCAATATGACTCGCGGTACAAGCAGCAATCGTTGATCCAATATCTCTAATAGCATAAGGTGCCTTCTTTAATCGAATATTTCAGTCACATTAAAAGATGATTTAGTAATCTAACATTTTCGGGGCATCAAATTGTACCTTCGTCAATCCAATATTTATTTCACATTAAAAGGTGACTTTGTCAATCCAATATTTCTTTAGTATCAGAACAGCCATTCTTAATCCAAAATTCAAGTCATATTAAAAGGTGATCAAGTTAATCGGATATTTCTCTCGCATCAAAAGGTGTCATCGTTCATCCATTATTTCTCTAGCATCAATAGTTGCCTCGTAAACCTAAAATTTCTGTAGCATCAAAGGTGCATCGATAATCCAATATTTCTCACGCATCAAATGATGCTAACGTTAATCCAATATTTGCTTAGTATAATATATGTCATCGTTTATCCAATATTTCTTACGCATCAAATGGTGCCCTCGTTAATTCAACACTTCGCATTAAAAGATAAATTAATTATCTGAGATTTTCGGGCATCAAATGGTCCTTTGTTAATCCAATATTTATCTCACATTAAAAGATGACATTGTCAATCCAATATGTCTATACCATTAGAAAGTGCCTTTTTTCATCCAATATTCAAGTCAAATCAAAGTGTGACCTACTTAATCCGATACTTCTCTTGCATAAAAAAGTGTTAGTGTTTGCCTAATATTTCTCTGGCATCATAGAGTTGATGCGTCAATACAAATTTCTTTCCATTTTAATGTGCATTCGTTATTCCAATATTTAGCACGCAACAAAAAGTGCTTTCGTTAATCCAGTATTTCTCTCACATCATAAATGCTACCGTTAATCGAATATTTATATCTCAACGAAGGGTACCTTCGTTATTGTAGCATTTCTCTCGTAGCAAAGGTTACCTTCCTTAACCCAATAATTCTATGAGCTTAGGATATACTTTCCCAAATACAATATTATTCTTATTCAAAGGTGCGTTCGTTAAACCAAAATTTCTCTCGAAACATAAGATGCCTTGTTTAATCCAATATATCTCTCGCAGTAAAAGATTCCGTCGTTAATCCAATATTTCTCTCGCATCAATAAGTTAAAACTGAGCAAATATTTGTTCTCATGTCAAAGGTGACCTCGTTAATCCAATATTTATCCCACATAAAAAAGTGAATTCGTTTCTCCAATATTTCTCTCTCATCAAATATCTAATCCAATATTTATCTGGCATCAAAACAGCCTTGGTTAATTTTTATCTCGCATAAAAGGTGCCTTAATTAATTCATCATTTCTCGCCCATCATAAATGTCTTTGTTAATCCAATATTCCAGTCCCATCAATATGTCAACTTTTAATTCCATATATCTTTCGCATCAAAAGGTGATATCGTTAATTCAATATTTTTCAGATCTAAAAACCCCTTGTTATGCAATATTTTGCTCAAATCTAAATGTTATCTTCGTTAATCTAACATTTCTCGTTCATTAAAGCGTGCCTTGGTTAATCCCATATTTCTCTGGCCTCAGGATGTGACTTTTTGATACAATATTTCTCTCTCATCCAAAGCTCACTGCGTTAATTTCATATTTCTCTTGCATCAAAAGGTGCTTTCGTTAATCCAATATTTCTCCTGCACCAGTAAGTGCCATCGCTGAGCCAATATTTCGCTCGCATCATAAGGTTCTTTAATTATCCAATATTTATTTCGCGTCAAAAGGTGCATTCCTTAATCCAATATTCTTCATACATCAAAAGGTGGAAATATTAATCCAATTTCACTCGCTTCCAAAAGTGTATTCGTTAAGCTATTATTTTTATAGCATGAAAATGTGCATTGGTTAATCCAATATTTCTCTCACATCAAAAGTGACTTCGTTAATGCAGTATATATGCCGTATTAAAATGTTCCTTCCTCACTTCAAATATCTCTAACGTCAGAGGGTGCCTTCGTTAATCACATATTTTTTTTACTATCAAAACGTTCCTTCGTTAATGCAGCACTTTTCTAGCATTAAAAGGTGACTTGGGTAATCCAATATTTCCTTAGCATCAGAACAGCAACAAATGGTACTTTCGTTAAGCAAAAAATTCTTTCCCATGAGAAAGTGCCTTCGTTAATCGAACATTTCTCTCTCATCAAAGTGTACCTTCCTTAATCCAATATTTCTTTGACCTAGGCTGTAAGATCCTTTTCAAATAATTCTCTCGCATCAAAAAGTGCGATCGTTAATCTAATATTTCAGTCGCACCAAAAGGTGCCTTCGTTAGTCCAATATGACTCGCAGCATTCGTTAATCCATTATCTCTCACAACATAACGTGCCTTCTTTAATCCAATATATTAGTCATATGAAAAGATGATTTAGTTATCTGACATTTTTCGGGCATCAAATTGTACCTTCGTAAATCCAATATTTATTTCACATTAAAAGGTGACTTTGTCAATCCAATATTTCTTTACTACTGAGAACAGCCGTTCATAATCCAAGGCTAAAGTCATATTAAAAGGTACCCAAGTTAATCGTATATTTTTTACACATCAAAAGGTGCCATTGTTAATTCAACCTTTCTCTTGCATCGAATGATGTCTTCATTAATCCAATATTTCTCACGTAACAAATGGTGCCAACGTTAATCCAATATCTTTCGAACCATACGGTGCCTTCTTTAAAACAATATTTCAGTCGCATTAAAAGATAAATTAGTTATCTGACATTTTATGGCATCAAATGGTCCTTTGTTATCCAATATTTATTTCGCATTAAAAGATGACATTGTCAATCCAATATGTCTGTACCATCAGAACTGCCTATTTTAATCCAATATTCAAGTCAAATCAAAGGGTGACCTACTTAATCCGAAACTTCTCTCGCATCAAAAGTGTTAGTGTTGGTCCAATATTTTGCTGGCATCATAAAGTTGATGCGTTAATACAAATTTCTCTCCATTAAAAATGTGCATTTGTTAATCCAATATTTATCACGCAACAAATAATGCTTTCGTTAATGCGGTATTTCTCTTTAATTAAAAATGCCATCGTTAATCAAATATTCATTTACCATGGAAGGGTACCTTCATTATTGTAGCATTTCTCTCGCAGCAAAGGTTACTTTCGTTAATCCAATAATTCTCTGAGCTTAGGATGTACTTTCCCTAATATAACACTATTCTTATGCAAAGGTGTTTTCGTTAAACGAAAATTTTTCTCGAAACATAAGTTGCCTTGTTTAATCCAATATATCTCTCGCAGCAAAAGGTTCCATCGTTAATCCAATATTTCTCTCGTATCAATAACTTCCAAACTGAGCAAATATTTTTCTCGTATCAAAGATGTCTTCATTAATCCAACATATATGTCGCATCAAATGGTATCTTTCTTAACCTAATCTTTATCTGGCCTTAGGATGTGTCTTACTTAATCCAATATTCCTCTTGCATCAAAGGGTGCCTTCGTCAATCTAATATTTCTCTCTCATCAAAATGTGCCTGCGTTAATCTACTATTTCTCTCGCAATCTTACCTGCAATCGTTGACCTAATATTCTTCTTCTATCAAAAGTTGCCCTGGTTAATCCAATAATCCCGCATCAAAAGGTGCCTTCGTTAATCCAATATTTATCTCGCAACAAATAGTGGATTCGTCATATTTTTTCGTATTAAACAATGTCTTCGTTATCTATTAGGTTGAAAACAATGTATTCGCACAACTTTTTTTAAGTTTATTAATTCATAGATCCATATTTAAAGATTTATTTAAAAGTTTATTTATTTATAAATTTAGAAAATGAGTACGACAGGTAAATGTGTAGTGGCATATTCTCTTCAAGGCATCGCTCGAAAGTGCACAGTGGCCTACAGCCATTTTGCATCATTTAGAGGAAATAGACAAAGTCAGCAAACTGACTTCCACGTAATCTCACCGACTTCGAGCATAAGCGTCGCCTAGACACCTTCATGAACATACTCTCCAAGAAACGTCGTTATGGATGGCTGAACAAAGTGGCAACGCAGATGAGAAATGGTGTCTAAACTCGAACATAGCACGCAAAAGAAGCTGTAGAGACAAAGGTTCACCTGCACAAGTTCAGGCAAAGGCCGACCGACATCAAAAGAAGATTATGGTTTGTGTCTGTTGAGATGTGAATGGAGTGAGTTACTGAGGAATGTTGGAACGCAATCAGTCTATCGAAGCATAATTATGCAGTCAACAACTGTAACAGGTGGCAGATGCAATTTCGCAGAAACGATAAGACTTGATTAGTGTCATGTTTCTTCATTATAACACCCAAACTCACTTAGTAAATCATACCCGTGAAAAACTCCTGGAGCTAGATTGCGAAATTCTCCTTCACTCACCGTACTCGTCAGTCATGGCACTAACAAACTATCATCTATTTCGGGCACTGCAGAACTTCTTGAATGGCAAAACATTCTCAAAACTGACGAACTGAAAACTGCAGTTGGAGACTTCTTTGATAGCAAACCGGTTGAATTTTACAACAAAGGCATCCATGATTTATTCCGTCTTAAGAAGCAAGTACGAGAACTTTGTTTCCAAGCTAATGATAATTTTATCGCGAAAAGAGTAATCTATGGTAATCCAAATTATTTCCTATAAAAGTGCCATCTTTAATCCAATATTTCTCCGGCTTGAGAAGTGCTTTTAGTAATCCAATATTTCAGACGCTTCAAAAGGTGCCAACGTTAGTTATATATTTCTGTCGCATCAAAATGTACCATCGTTAATCCATTATTTTTATCGCACCAAAAGGTGTATTCGTTAATCCAATCTTAATCCTGAATCAAAAGGTGATATCGTTAATCCAATGTTTCTACCACACAAAAATTTGATTCGTTAACCAAAACTTCACATAAAAGGTGTCTTTTTAATCAAATATTTAATCTGAATCAAAATGTGCCTTGATTAATCCAATATTTCTTTCGCATCTAAAGGTGACTTAGTTAATCCAATAATTATCGCATCAAAATATGCCTTCTTTAATCTAATATTTCCATCGCATTCATTGATGAATTTCTAAATGGATATTTCTCTAGCATCAAAAAGTGTGTTTCTTACCAAACTCACAGTCTCACTGCCCTTTAGTATTGTTCCAGCAGTCATATAATGTGGTTGTGCTGTGCAGGTTTACATTTTGAAGTGAAAGTTAGGTGATTTTCCTGGTCAAACAGTTTTTGATATTATAATGAATATTAATTGGGCAAGTTATTGATATGCATGAGGCATTTTATATTAATTTTATTTTTTTACTGAATGATATAAATACTTCTGCTAAGCTGTCATGATTGTATTATAATGATTAATTTATGAATAACTTTTCTGTTTATCATCTAATTGTTTGTTGTTTTCTTCTTTCAAAGGACTCGTACTTGTGTGAATAAGGCAGACAACTTCTGCTATATTTTTGGTGGGGGGAAATTTGCATCACAAAAGCGCCGTATAACTGCTATGGTTAGAAAGGCATATCACCTATATTTTCGATGCAAGATTTGTGACCAGGATAAGAACTGGGCTACTCACATATGTTGCAACACTGGTGCTGCTAACCTTCGCCAATGATTGAACAGGAAGAGGAAAGGAATGCCTTTTGCTGTGCCAATAACGTGGCGGGAGCCAACAGACCATACCAACAATTGTTATTTCTGCATGGTACCTCCAGTATAAAAGGGCTTGTCAAAGAAGAAAAAGGAGTCCATTGAATATCTAAACATTTCATCTGCTATTTATCGAGTTCCACGTGGAGAATGTCTACCTGTTCCTGATGCACCAACTTCGGTATCCTTCGAGTCAGATAAGGAAAGTGGTGAGGAGAAAGCAGTGCTGGATTACAGAGTAACCCAAATTTTTATGAAACACACTCATTTAGGCCACATCTCATAGCACAAGGCGAACTCCATGACCTTGTTAGGGATCTGCAACTACCCAAGTATAAGGCAGAGCTGCTAGGATTTCGTCTTCAGCAGCAGTTAAACGATTTCTTTGTAATCGAGTTTTATTTAGTGGCCAGCAACAATATTAATGGTCTGATAGAATCACTTGGCATCGAATACAAACCCAGACACTCGAGGTTGTTCATTGATTCATCAAAAATGAGACTGAAAGGTGTCTTGCTGCACAACGGCAATAGTGAGCGATCAGTTCCTGTGAGCTATGCACCACATATGAAAGAAACATATGAGAATATAAAGCATATGTTACAATGCATAAAATATGATGAACATCAATGGCAGCTTTGTGGTGACTTAAAGGTTGTTGCCCTTGCGATGGGCTTTCAGAGCGGATACACCAAGTATTGCTGCTATTTGTGTGAATGGTACAGCCCAGCAAGAGGTTCCCACTATATCAGAAGAGACTGGCCACCTCGTCAATCTTTAGAGCTTGAAATGAAAATTGTTCAACATCCAGCTCTCACTCAACCAAACCAAATTTTGCTTCCACTGCTACACATTAAACTGGGGTTCATGAAATACTTCGTAAAAGCTATGGACAAATCTGGTCAGGGATTCAAGTATTTAACATCAAAATTCCCCTCACTGAGCGACGCTAAAATAAAAAAGGGAGTTTTCATTGGTCCTCAGATTCGAGAGCTTCTTAAAGATAGTGATTTTGAATCAGCCCCTCATGGGGAGGAGAAAGCTGCTTGGGAAGCATTCAAGTTAGTGGCAAAGAGATTATTCGGAAACAGAAGGGAAGGAAACTATAAATAATTGGTGGAAAACATCACCAAGGCTTACAAAAACATTCAATGTAACATGACACTTAAAAACAACTTTTTGGACTGACATTTAGACTTTTTTCCAGCGAACTGTAGGGCAGTTAGTGACGAACATTGTTAAGGTTTCACCAAGATATTTCAACTATGGAAAAGCGGTAACATGCTAAATGGAGCCCAACAATGCTTGCAGACTATTGTTGTACATTGGCAAGAGATGATTCTTCAGCCCAACAATGCTTGCAGACTATCGTTGTAGATTAGCAAGAGATGATTCTTCAGCCCAACCTTAATTAATAAAAAAAAAATCAAAATTTTAAATTTACTATAAGCATCAAGCAAAAGTCAGAGAGTGGATATGGATTAGAGTTTAAAAGATAATGACCCATACTGTACGTTATAATAAAATATTCAAATATTACATGCCACTTATCTTTAAACCTATATCCAATAAGCACTTTTCAAGGTGATATTTGGATTCAGTGCATGAAAATACATAAGAATTAACTAATCTCATTTAAGAAGCACACAACTTTTCAAAAATTGTTGACCAGTGTAATCAAATATTTAACTACCATCGAAAGTTACCTTAGCTATTTCAACATTTTTCTTCGCATCACAAGTTACCTTCGTTAATCTAATATTTCTCTGTCATGAGGATATATCTTCCTCAATCCAATATTTCTCTTTCATCAATAGATGCGTGCCTTCGTTAAACTCAAATTCCTCTCGCATCAAAAAATGCCATCGCTGACCCCACATTTCTCTCGTATCAATAACCGCCTCGTTAAATCAATATTTCTGACTCATCAAAAGGTGCCAACTTTAATCCAAGATTTTCCTCGCATAAAAAGTGTATTTTTCAATCCAATATTTCCCAGGCATCAAAAGGAGCCTAGTTAATCCAATATTTATCTCGCATCAAAGTTGTCTTCGTTAATCCAATATTTCACTCGCATCAAAACTTTTTCGTTAATCCTTTTTTCTCTAGAATCAATATGTGCCTTTCTAATCAAATATTCACCTCGCACCAAAAGGTGTCTTCGTTAATCCAACATATCTGTCGCATCAAATGGTATCTTCTTTAAACTAATTTTGATTTGGCCTCAGGATGTGCCTTACTTAATCCAATATTTCTCTCACATCAAAAGGTGCCTTCATCAATACAATATTTCTCTTGCATCAAAATGTGCCTTCGTTAATCCAATATTTCTCTCGCACCAATAGGTGCCATCGTTGACTCATATTTATTTCGTATCCAAAGGTGCCCTGGTTAAATCAATGTTTCTCTCACACCAAAGGGTGTCTTATTAATCTAGTATTTCCCTTCCCTCAAAATGGACCATCGTTAATCCAATGTTGCTCTCTTACCAATACATGCCATTGTTGACTCAATATTTATTTCGTATTAAAAAGTGCCCTGGTTAATCCAATATTTCTTGCATTAAAAGGTGCCTTCGCTAATCCAATATTTCTCCCTTACAAAAAGGTGTCTTATTAATCCAATAATTCTCTGGCATCAAAGTTTGCTCTTTTTAATCCAATATTTCTCTCGCACCAATAGGTTAAATCGTTGACGCAATATTTATTTTGTATCAAAAGGTGCCTGACTATTCCACGATTTTTCGTATTAAAAGGTACCTTCATCAATCCAATATTTCTCTAACACCAATAGCTGTCTTAAGAATTCAATATTTCTCTCGTGTCAAATGTATCATCTTCAATCCACTATCTCTTGCATCAAGTCCCTTCGTTAACCCAAAATATTTCTCTCACATCAAATGGTGCCTTTTTAATCCAATATGTCTGTTGCATTAAAAGATGCCCAGATTAGATTTGGTCTAAAAATGGAAAGAAGTTGCGGTGGTTGAAAATCAAAAGAGCAACAGATACTTTCATCTTCTTCTTCTTTATTTTTTTTTTAATTCTTTGACAAGGTCTTTAAAAGAGATCGAAAGCACTTTGAACCTTCATAATTGGAGAGAAGGGGAAACTGTATTATAAAATTCTATAATTTTATTTCTCGCTCATTATATTCAAAGTATTATAGAAATAACTATATTATTATGACAATCAATTTAAATAAAAATATATCAATTTACAGAAGATACATCTTTGCATACATCTTTGAATGCATGCCAGGCCGCTAGCTTAGTTTCAGACATTGTCGCCTCAAAGTCCTCTTCAGCTATAAGTTAACGAATCTGAGGGCCTATGAATATGCCTTCTTTAATCTTGGCAAGTTATTTTAGGGAATAATCGCTTTGAGGTACTGGAAATATGGCTTGTTATGTTGCAGTGTTTTGGTAAATTGCTTCATTAGGCCTAGCTTTATATGCAGTGGTGGCAAAATGATTTTCTTCTTCTTAACTAGTAACTCATGAATTACATTATGGCATCCAGTTGTCATAGATTCCCGAGGGGACCATTCTGAGCGTACATAATGTTCTGATCTGGCCTTACTCTCCCACTTGTAAAAGAAGCACATAAACCTAGTGTATCAAGTTTTAGCCCATTAGGTATCGCTACTACTTTCAAGTCCGCACACATAAGCCACTCATACTTCTTGTAACTTATGCAGTCTAAAATTAAAGCAAGATTCTCATATGTCTTCTTAAAATTACTGAAAGAGCAACTGTAACTGAAGGCATGGTGTTCCCAATATTCGAGGAATGCATTTATTAATAACCTCCACTCAGTTATTTCATAGGTCAGGTCAAGGGCAGTGAATAGGCCTCAGATATCATTACAATAAGTCAAGTTATTTTCAAATGTAAAGAATTGCTGTAGATCTGCAGAACGCTTCCTAAATCCTGTTTTTCGAGCATGTTTATCCAACAAGTTCCATTGTTGCAGACTTGAGCCCAGGAGTTCATTCCGTTGCTTGGTAAGTGTTAGATCACGAACTAGATCATTAAGTTTAGGTTTGGTGATGAGGTGTGGTTTCTTGTCAGATTCAATCTCTGCTACATATGGTGTATGTTGATAAACTGAATCGTCTGAGCTGCTCGTGTCATGCTTGGTAGTTTAGAAGGCGGCTGACACAACATATGTGAGATACCCAGTGTTTGTCATAATCACTCGCATTACATCCAAATTACAGATCATAAAGTTTTTTCACATGTTTAGTCAACTGTATCTTGTATTGTCTTAATGTAACTGACCCACATACATATATGACAGAAACTGTCTGTAGAATTTTAGCCTTCTTTCTTGTAAAGAAAATACACTTTAGTATGTGAAAAATTATATAATAGTAACAGGAATAAATATTAAATAAAAAAGTAAAAATAGGAATTATTTATAGTAAGTTACACAATTATCAAGCGTTACGTAAGAGTTACCACGGATTTGGACCCATATAACTAAAAGAATTTTGAGTATACTCTCATTAATTTTATAGGTTAGGTCGACAAGTACTTTAGGAAAACCCCATTAAAATTATATCTAAATCCGTTTATAACTTTTAGAGTTGTCAGTTTCGGCCCAATCCTCTTTGCATTTAATCCCTACGGAACCATCAGTGTATCTAACGTAAGTAAGTGGTAATTTACAATAAACTTGAGAGTTGCAGAAAGAGACGGATGTTATATTCATAATTTACGCAAAAAAATATCCCTAGGAAAGGTTATTCTCATTTCCGTTTTGTTTTGTTTTTTTTTCATTGTTGTAGTGTATTGGAAATGAAGTTTTCCAATAACTTCATTGACGCAGTTATGGTATGTAGTTAGTGTAGCAATGACTAACCATCCATGTTGTAGTGTATTGGAAATGAAGTTTTTTAATAACTTCATTTACGCAGTTATGGTATGCAGTTAGTGTAGCAATGACTAACCATCCGTGTACCGAGACGAAAAAAGTGAAGATTAAGTTCCCCAATTGATACAATTTTTTTAGGACTATTCGATTGGTGTATTGGATACAATCACTTGTTTAGCGTTGATGAAGAGCGTCCTCCAGGTGATTCAGGCTTAAGTGGCGACTCATAAATATACTAACCTTAGAGGAAGTGAATAAATTTAGGATATAAATGAAGATAAGGAAATGGCATAAGAAGAATGTAAGTCGATGAAAGATGGCCAACTTCCATCCCTTGGTTTTTAGTATGTGAATTAAATGAAAAGTCTGTTTAAAGAGAACAGACACATTAATGTCTGAAATTAAAACCCATTGCGTTAATCTTCGAACACAACAGATGAATCCAACAAGGTCTGCTAACCAAAGTCGCATGCTCTCACTTATTCTGATTTATGACCTTACGACCTTCAAAACTTTCAATAATTCCCGGACGAACCTTAGAATGACCTTGAAAGAGAATGTAAAAAAAAACATTATGGTTTCAAATTTCGTTAGAATCGTCTGAATAGTTACAATGTTATTAGCAAAAAAAAAAAAGAAAAGCAAAACGGGGACCGACCGACGAACCGACATAGAAGATATAAAGTCGCACGCGACTAAAATATTTCTCGTACCTTTTAAGAAGTTAAATGCCATCCATCTTTTCTCGTTGGGTCGATCTGGAAGTGAGAGTTAATGAAATATAACACCATTGAATTAACTACAATTAAAATCAAACAGTTAATGCAAAAGATCAAGCGTAGACGGAATACCCCAAAACTGAGCCCTTAAAGCTGAGACCGGTTCTGCGGTGCCTTATTTGCACCCTGGTAGAAAGAGTGAGAGAGAAGAAAGTAAAAAACATCCGCAATTAAAATCTCGACGAAAATAGGCAAGTGGGAAATTAAATAATGAATGTCTCCGCGTCGTGGATGATGGCAGAAAAGCGAATGATCTTCCACCACGGAAACCTCGAGAAAACGTTAAGACATCGATCCAATCTCTTTGGCTCAGTTTCTTTCGTGATGTTTGCCAATGGTACACAAGACGACCATTTGGGAGTATAACGCCTAAGGCTCGGGATATACGAGCAAAGTTTGAGGCGCAGTTCCATTTCAAGCTAATAATAAAAGAAGCCCAATTCAACGCCTACTCCAGTTGTAAGTTTTCGGACTTGTGCGTTTCATAGAGAGACTTTGAAGAGGAAGCATTTCCTGCTAACTACAACTCGTCTCGATTCATCTCCTTGAACAAAAAAAAATGGATTAAAAATTAAATTATTGGTTTATTTGAGTACATTCTCGATCATAATATTGGCATAAAAATCCTTAGAGGATGATTTTATAATTCAATGTATAATTACATCCGAGCCGACTAGATAGCACCCACTTCACATCTTGAAAAAATTAAAATTCAAATGGGTATGGTTACTAGTCGGATAAGGCTAGATTTGAGGCGGGTTGACGTAGTCATTGCTTCCATTGTTACAACAACGCATAATTCAGAACCACTCTTAAACTCTAGGCCTCCACTCAGACATCGGACTCTCGAATGGGTAATTTGTAAACCCCCAAGTCTTTACTTAACCCTTTCTTTTAATCCATAACATTTATGCTACACTTCAAACAAACTTGATAATTGGAACCTATCGGTGTATGAACGTTTTCAGACGGTAGATATAGCGCCCACTACAAGAAAGTCTTTAGTTTCCTACACTCATTGGTTGATTTGGGATAATGTCTAATTTTATACCAGAATGTTAAGAATTGAAGATGAGATCATTTTATGACATATTTAAATCATGAAAGAAATGATAAATAAATAAAT
The DNA here is from genome assembly GCA_963969495.1 of Ceratothoa steindachneri. Taxonomy (NCBI): domain Eukaryota; kingdom Metazoa; phylum Arthropoda; class Malacostraca; order Isopoda; family Cymothoidae; genus Ceratothoa; species Ceratothoa steindachneri. The sequence continues at coordinate 141,764,908 of OZ018317.1, forward strand.
TCATGTTACGAGAGGTAAAATCGAACTTTTACCCATAGTTAATTCTTAAATTATATATTCTTTTTTCAGTACTTAAATAAAGATTTATGCGTGTAAGGTTACCGGTATCGCATGGATCAACTGAATATTGGCTTTGGCAGTTAATATGCCTGCGAATGATTAATTTCATAGAAAATTCATGTATAAAAAACATCCCACTAATTTCACTTCCTAAAATCAACGCTTGTAATTGAAAAAAATCTAAATTAAAAGTATTTTGATTTTAATACTAATAAATATGTTTTTAAGGCATTTCTTGATTTTGTATTAGGGAATATTAATAGTAATTACAATATCATCTTTTCCATGGCCAGTGGAAATGGCTGTCAGTTTTTTATTATGTATTTTAGCATGAAAACGTTCAATTTCTTCCCAATTCATGTTTTATAGCATAAATATTTTCCTATACGAAAAATAAGTCGAATATTGCCAGTTTGAATATGCCCTAACGAAATATTGGCACTGAGTAAGTTAGGTTAAATTGTTTTTATGACAATGAATTTCAATAACGCGAAAAACAAAAATATTGTTCTATTCCACTTAACCGATAAAAATATGAAAGACCTTGAAAAGTATACTCTAGTTTACGTTAGGTTAGGTTTTGTTATAAACCTGCATTAAAAAGTGTTTTTGTCAACCGCTAAATTCAGGCTATTAAATATCTTCCATTCCCTAAGTTAGAACTTGCATCCGTGATAGAGCATTGCGATAAATATATGCATACTGTTAACTCAGACTACTTCTCTTCCTTGTCTTTTGCAACCAAACTCTTCAGACTATAGCTTCTAGAAGCACTCTTCTAGACGTTTTAAAACAATTTAATTACATCATTCTAATTTATAGAACCAACTAACTAACCTACGCATTTTACATAGTTACTTAAAGTTCAGGAAATGTTCAGTTTCTTCCAAAAAGCAAACAAACTATTTCTTCCACCGACTTGCAGAAAAAAGTAATTTGCTGTTTCTATTATTTCAGATTTATTTATTCAAAGTACTTTACTTTGAACGTTTATTTTCTAAGCAACCATCCATACCATTTTTAACACTAATTAAGTAGCTGATTTTTACGTCAATTTCTTTTTATTTCAAATCATTTCAAACTTACTTTAATTGTCTTTTAATTAGGTTTATTTTGCAATAACGTAATAAATAATGTTAGGGAAATCTAAGAAAAAATTTGTCAGGATGTTACCCATACGTGCTTGGGTTAAGAAACAAGATTGATGAAATTAACTTCAATAATTTCGTCGGAAAATTTTTATATGGATCAGAAATTCTAAGAGGGGCTTTAATAGGAAATTTAAATTACTAGGCTATAAAACATTTGTTAGGGATAGGCCAAACGGAAAAGGTGTAGGTGTTCTTCTATACATTGAAAATAACTAGTTGCGATGATAAAAGGCAATTACTTCTAATATTTAAGCTATCGAGTTCATGATATATTGTAATAAAATTTGACCTCATTCCATCTGTCAACAAGCTTATAAATTCCACGTTGTAAAGACTCTGTACGTTTTGATACAAAATATGAACCCAACTCGGTTTCACACCCTACTCCTGATGTCAACCTAAGACCATCCAAATGGTTTTGTAATCACCTAAACAAGTAATAATTATAATGAGCAAGAACAGGAGAATATGGAGGATGAAGCAATATTTTCAAACTGAGCTCCTCAAGACCTTTGATCATTCTTGCTATATGAGGACGGGCATTATCGTGATGGATAATGATACCCCTTCTGATAACTAAGAAGCGTCGTCTTTGGCCCAAAGCGACTTTTAAATGACGAAGTTGAGTGCAATAGAGATTATAATTAATTGATTGATTGTTGTCTAACCGTTCGTAATGGACAATTCTTTCAATATTCATCCCACCATACACTGAAATAGATATTTTACTCGCGTGCGAGTCTAGTCCCGGACGACTCTACATACATCTCACTATGTAGGTCGTCTGGTCAGTGGTTCGGTCGGTCCCTGTTTTGTTTTGTTTTTGTTTTTGTAATAACATTATAACTATCAGGCCGATTCTAAAGAAATTTGAGACACTTATGTTGTTTTACATTCTCTTTCGAACCATTACCTATGGAACTTACGCCAGCACCACCTAGACTACCACCAACAACAACACCCCCACCTACACCACTACCACCAACACCACCTACACCACTACCACCAACACCACCTACACCACCACAGCCTGCATCAGCTACACCCACACCATCTACGCATACACCATCTACACAACTACCACCAGCAGCTACGCAACCACCACTTACACCAACACCACCTACACAACATCTAACTACTCCACTAAAACCTACACAGCCACCACCGCCGCCTACCTCACCACCACCATAAACACTACCATCACCTATAAAACCAACAACAATTAGACCACCTACAGCACCATCAATTACACCACCTACATAGCAACTACCACCATCACCTATACCACTAGCATCTACACTACCACCTACACCAACACCCCTAGCACCTACAAAATACTGCCTAAACCACCTACAAATGCAACCCCTACAACACCGGCACCTGCACATAAACCATCCATACCACTACCATCTACGAAACCAACGCCTAACCCCAACCAGCTAGACCTACACCTCCACCAACACTATCACCTACACTAGCTAAACCACCACCACTAACACCAGCTACACCACTACCTGCTACAACTCCAACGCAAACACCACCTAAACAACCAACAACTTCACCCCCACCACGCACATTACCCGCCACCTGCTTCTGCATATCCTACACCACTAACACCTACACCTACACCGCCTTCAACAACAACACCTACACCACCAACAGCACTTGGACCACCTACACGACCATTAGTTACACCAATTGACCACCTACACCACCATCACTTAATCCACCTACACCACCTACGCTGCATACAACAACACCACCATCACTTACACTACCTACAAAAACAATACCTTCACCCCCACCACGTACACCACCGCCACCTGCCCCTACATCACACAAATCACTACCACCTACACCATCTCCTGCACCATCAAACCACTTAGACTACTTACATCACTATCAGTTACACCACTCTGACCACCTACATCCCCACATACACCAATACCGCCACCTAAAACAGCACCACTTACACAACCACCATCACCACCACGATCACCTACACGACCTACACCACCTACAAAACCAACACCTTCACCCCAACCACATACATCACCGCTACCTTCCCCTACAGTAGTTACACCACTACCAGCTATACCTACACCACCATCAGATACAACAACACTACCTACACCAAGATGACCGACACTGCCACTACAACCTACCCCACCAGCACATACACCATCACATTGCAAAGCCACCTACTGCAGCTAAAACAACCTCAGCTACGCTAACTTCACCAGCCTTAGCTACACCACAATCACCAAACCACCTTTACACCCGCCACCTACCCCACAACCATCTACACCACTACCACCTACACAACCACCACCTACACCACCACCACCTACACCATCATCACTTCAACCACTATCCCATACATCATCTACACTAGCAACAACTACCCCACCTACACTACAATCACATACATCACAACCTACATCACCTTCATCAACACCACCTACACCAACATCACCTACACTAACACCGCATACACCAACACTACCGCCAGCAACACTACCACCACCTACAACAACAACACATACAACGTCACCTACACCAACACCACCTACACCATCACCGCTAGCAACAATTCCACCACCTACAACGACACATACAACAACGCCTACATTAACTACACCTACATTAACTACACCTACATCAACAACACCTACAACAACGACACCTATACCACCTACACCACCACCACGACCTCACCACTAAGTACACTACCTATACCATCATCACCTTCACCAGCTACACCACCATCATCTACACCACCGCCACCTACACCACACCCAACTACACCACCACCACTACCTAAAGACAACCACCTCTTATACCACCTACACCTATACGACCTACACTTAAACCTCCTCTACCTAGACCACCTACTTGATCTACAACTATAACAGCTTTACCACCGCCTAAAGCACCCTGAGCTACATCACCACCACCTACACCTACGCTACCTTCACTACCACTACCTGCACCAGCACCACCTACACAACCACCCACTCCCCCACCATCAACTCCAACACCTACACCATCACCACATGAACCACCTACACCATCACCACATGAACCACCTACAACACCACCTAAACCCTCTACAAAACCAACACTTACACCATCGCCACCTGCACCTATACCACATATACAACTACCACCTACACCACCCACGCCTACACCGCAACCACCTTCACCACCATACAAAACTAACACCTACAGCACCAACCCCTACACCACAACCCCCTACATGTCCACCACCTATAACCCATACAAAACCAACACCTACACCACCAACCCTTACACGACCACCACCCATACCAATACAAAACCAACACCACATACAGCACCGCCACCTGCGCCTATACCACCTACACTACTACCACTTACACCACCACCCCATACACCACAACCACCTACACGACCACCACCTACAACTACACCACCACCCCATACACCACAACCACCTACATTACCACCACCTACAACTACACCACCATTACCTACAACACTACCATCTATACCTGCACCACCTAAAACAACAAAACCACCTACACCACCAATATTTACAGCATTAAATCCTACACCACTACCATCTACATTACTACCACCTACATCACCATCATCTGCACCGCCACAACCTACATCATCAACACCTAGACCACCGCCACCTACACATACTCAGCACTAATTACACCACCTACAACACCTACACCAGCCGTAGAAATATCACCATCATCAAACCACCTACACCACGCCACCACCTTCAACAGCTACAACACTACCCCCTATACCACTACCACCATCACCTACAGCACCACCACCTACACCACCGCCATCACGTTCACCACCACCACCTACACCACCGCCATCACGTTCACCGCCATCACGTTCACCACCACCACCTACACCACCAACTACAACACCACCACCTACACCACCAGCACCCAAGCTTATCCCTGGAATTATGTTGTTTTGGCAGTAACATCATATCTATTTGTCAGATACTAACGAAATTTGATACCCTTAGGTTCTCTTACATTTCCTTTCGAATCAATATAATTGCCAAAGCCCTGTCAAGGTTATCCTGTGAATTATTTGGCAATAACCTCATAAATATTCTGCTGAAACTAACGAAATTTGAAATCCTTATGTTGTTTTGCATTCTCTTTCGAATGATATAATTTCCACGGTCTTCCTAATGTTAGTACGTGACTTATTGAAACTTTTTAAGTTTGTAAGGTCATGAATCAGTATAAGTGAGAGCCCGTGAATTTGGTTAGCAGACCTTGTTTGGATGAAGTCCTCCTCTCGGTTGTTGAGAAAATTTACTTCCCCCGCTGACCAATGAACAGCGGCGTTTAACGTTATTGTAAAGTAGCCACTTCCCATGGCCAGTAACAAGTCTACCCCTAAATGCTGCCTGAAGGTGGCGTGGTAACAAAGACTCACAGCAAGCAACACGCCGTTGCAGATCCTCCATGGAAAGTTCGTGCGGAAACCTTTTTCCTATTAGTTGAACCTTACGAATCCTTTACAATTAGTGTGAGAGAGTCTCATGAGTTAGTTTAATTGTTCTCAGAGCTCCTTAAAAGTTTTGGCAGGATTTACTGTAATAGCAGTTTCCAACTCTTCCAAGTCGAGTTCTTTCGGACTATCTTTTTTACTCCGCCATCTATATTCCAATCTTCACTTATCAAATGGGAAAACCACCGCATACTACTTCTTTCATTTACTTCATCATCTTTCTAGGTACTCTGAATGTATTTTGCCGCCGTATTTGCGTTGATACCTTTATGAAACTCATAAAGTAAAACAATATCTAATGTGATCTTTAGATGGAAAGACATAGAAATGACTACCGAAAAGGATTAGGAACAATATTTTTATGATCTGAAAGAAAAAGGTACAAATTACTCATTATAGCATTCCTAAACTATAACAAGGGGCATTACTTTAATAAATACTATCGAAAACTTTATTCTATAATATCGGATATTACTTTCGTTCCAACCTGATATATATTATTTAACTAGTTGCCGACACACCCGAAGGAGGTTAAGTTAGGAATGAGTGAGAGTAGTTTTGCCTATTGGGACTGAATCCTGAATGGGTAGCAAAAATATTTTATTTCATATTTAGTGAGACAAGTCCCTGAACAGTCGCGTTCAGAGTGACCCACGAGACATGAAAATGGAAGTGCCGTGAATAAGACATCCTGGCAATGCATCAGCTCACTTATGCAAATCGAGGATGAGTGAGAAATGCTGCAGAAATTTCGATCTTATTATAGCGTGACAAATATTTGTAATAAAAACTAGCTTGAGAAGATGCGGTCGGGATATAGTGAGAAGGAAAACATTTATGTCTTATATACAGAAATTGGCTTACCTGATAGGTTCTTTATAGATGAAACTCTTGAAGGTTTTCTCCTGTCATCTTGCAATGCCAAGATGATGGAGACTATCGAACCACTAGTAACCAGAAATTCTAATTCCATTGCTGAATCCTTGACCAAAAGACAGAAGTTCGCACCTTGCAGTGCTCGCACGGTCGATAGGGATGTGCAGGGATTTCGTCTTGCCCATCGCTACTTGGACACAGGAACACAATTTCTTGCTTGGCGATAGAAAGTGCAATGATTCGTATACATAATATCTGGAGAAAATTCCTCTGATTTAGAAACAGATACATAATCAGAAGGTTTGGAATGACGGCGGGAATTAGAATCGTGATGGGATGAGAATTTGTCGCTCTTGCATTCTCGAACAATTTCCTCGGCCGTTTCAACGAGGCCGTCGAGTGTGCGACTAAGGAAAGGACACTCATCTGTAGGAGAGTTTCATAACCTTTTTTAGAGGTAGTTGCGTGAGCTCACAAGGTGGGCCGCTGCTCGTTCCGCTAAGAGAGGATTGTGATTCTCACTATAAGTTCTCCCGGACGAGAAAGAGTTTCAAACTCTGGCTCAGGTTCCCGTAGATTTAAGGTTGGGGGAATAGTGAAGCGGAGGCTGTAATAATTTAAGCAGTATGGCGTACTGTCGCAACCAATTTTAAGGCACATTTCAGGTTTTGTAGAGCATACCATCCAAAATTTGGAAATAAATACGAAAAGTTCTGAAAAAAATCGTAACACATCCCTTTTGGGGGCCCAAATTTTGCTTCAAAATTATCTTTTCCGTAGGGTGAGGCTGGTTGTATTCAGTTATTATAGTTCTCGTCTCTGAAACTAGAAATGGGTAATTTTCGTACAGGAACAAAATTTTCACTTTAACTCCTTATGTATCAAAGGTTTAGGCAATTTTAGATTGATGAATTCCTTGTCTGTAAAATACTCGGGGGTTATAAATTGATCGATATATGACGAATTTAAGAGATTTTTACAGAGTATTTCCTATGGAGGGATATGGCTTCAGTTTTTTAAATTTATGTTATATATTTACTCATCACGTGTATTATTTGTGTTTTTTACTAATGTGTCTCCATATTATTCATTTTCATGGCTTAGATAAGTAAAAGAAATAGAACATCAACAAGTCACAGTGTCTTTGGCTTCCCACTTCCAGAACTCTCTCTTTATGAGCTGCCAACAAAAGAACAGGTTGGAAAATATATTCAGTATGTAAGAGACAATAAATACAAAAGGAACAAGGATGTTATTCCTGAAGTATCCAAGGCCCTTACTGAGATTTATGAAAAAGCCAGTACTCCAGTTCAGCCGATCAAGAATGTTAAAACCAAATTGCTCCGATTGGTGGAAGAAGCGTCTGTGGTATCAAAACTAGGGATGAACGCCACTAAGAGTAAGAAGTTTATCTCATCATTGGGTCATCCTTTTGATATAGCAGGCTGCCAGTATGCTGATCTCTTGGATCTCAAGTGAGAAAAGAACATGAAAGTGCAACGTCGAGACCATGGAATTTTTAGTGACTAAAAAACTGGGCGTCACATGAAAATTGGAGAAGTGAATGTAAAAACAAGTCAAATGATTTAAAAAAGGAAAATTGGAGAAGATCGAATTCAGGAAAGAAGGGAAAAAGAAGGGTCACAAAAAGAGAAGGGAAAAGAGAAAACTACAATTTCAGACGAAGCCTTAGATGAAAAAAAACTCATATTCTGACATTTCTGATGTTGAATGGAAGAATGTCTTTGCGAGAACAGAAGACATCATCATACCAATACCAACAATTTCCATGGAAGCAGATCTGTATTCTGTATCAAATAGAGCTGCTCTTGCTGCTGCTACTACTACTTCTATTAGTACTGCAGCTCTATTCGACTATGGTATTATAAATTAAAAAGACAGCTCCCATGTAAGTGACTATCACAAAGTCTGGAGGACATGACAGAAGTTAAAAAATAATTTCACCGAATCTAAATGTTTGAGAGAAAATTCCTGCTTTGTTTTTTGATTGGAGGAGGGACACAACACTAACTAAAGAGAAGAAAGGGAACAAATGGTATGGAGCAAAAGAAATTCAAGATCACTCTTTCCTTGTAGGAGAACCTGTACTGTCTATTTAGATCATGTAGCTATTGAACGAGGAACAGGTGCAGGTAGTGCGGATGGAATGATAAACTGGCTTGTTGAAAATGAAATTCAGGATGAAAAAAAGGCATTGGGACCTGACAGCTTGGCAACTTATACTGGTTACAAGAATGAAGCCATAAGATGGCTGGAATGTCAATTATATCGTCCTTTACAGTGGCTCATCTGCAGTTTTCATCTAAATGAGCTTCGTTTAAGGCATACTCGTATGTGCAGGAAATATATTGGTACAACAGAAAGTAGAACTCAATGGAAAGGACCACTCGGTAAAGACTTAACCACCTGTAAAACTCTACCAGTATGACCAAATGGCTTCCATTGTATTGCTAAAGTAGCTCTTCTTCCAGACGTATATGTGACTGAGCTTAGTCGGGACCAAGCTTACCTGTACAGAATTATCAGTACAATTAAACGTGATGTAATTGACGATGATCTCTTACACATGAAACCGGGGCCATTATGAGCCCATCTGGTTTCTCATCAAGTTCTATCCAAAATACACGGAACAGATCCAAAATGCATGGAACAGATCAATCTTCTGAAAATACTCCAACCTACCAGTGATGCCATAGAATGGCAAACAATCCAAAGAAATTCCTACTGGCCCATCCTGAGAACGTCTTTTTGGCAATGCTGGCATACGTTGATCAGAACCTATTAACAGAATCAAGAAGATCCGAGAAGTTACTGTGTATGAGAACGAGATACGTGATTTCAGGCCACCAAAAATAGATAAGACTGCTAAGAACTTAACAGATCTACTTCTCCCGGAAAATGAGTGCAGGTTTAAGCCACCACTTACAATGCAACTATCTAATGAAAACCTGCCAAAATATTTTTGACGAGCCACTCTTTATTTTACATCCCATGCTATTCTCAAGGTGTGTGCGAATGGTGAATGGTAACGGAAGCTTCTGGCGAAGTTTATTGAAATCTCATGACTTCATGCAAGCGTTTGAGACAAAGCATGATTTTAATGTATCAGTTGACAAATAATATGTATCAGTTTAGATAATAAAAGTTGAACTCACTTTTTTGTCATTATTATTCAGTTTAAACTCAGCTCTAGTGAATTTAGAAGCACCTATAACAACGAACTAACAACTCTGATGGTGTATATCTTTCTGAAGCGAAAATTTAAAAAAATAAATTTTAAGCGCCACACTGGTTGGGGTTCCAAATATTTCTCCAAAAAACTTTTTCCACCTTTGAAATAAGTGTATTCAACCTGAAATGTGCATGTTCATTGATTCTACGTCCTATTGAGCAGACTCTGGCCGTCACATACCCATGCGATTTGTTGTTTGGCAAATGTACAGATCACTTCTGTTTATCATGGCAATAACGAGCCATGCTCTAATACTCGGAGTGTTGAGCGCTTGGACACCAAAGGAAACGGTAGACAGGATTGTCTTCGTAGTTTCAGTGCCACTTAAAACCATCTCTCTCCTGTGTCGCACTCTATAGTGATATTTGTTTTAATTTATTTATTGGTCACTAAAGTTATTGCTTGAAATTTTTGAGTAATTTTAGGTAATCCTAAATGTGGGTGGAGGGTTAACTTAATTACCGATGCCCTCAAACAGGATTTCTTGAAAAAGATTAGATGTATTTTTATATTAAATCCTAATGCAAAGTTTCTACTCAAAATTATCCCCTTCAGGTATTCGTAATAATGGATTTAAAGTGATTTTGTACTTGCAAATCGATTCGTTACATGTAAATAGAATTTATGAACTTTCCTAGTCTTTTATAGCGAAACCGTCCATAATTAATGTTGTTGCAGAAAAAATAGCATGGAATATTAATTACACTTAAGTCTATCAAGTGATCATTATTTCATCTGATAATTCCACTTGCGCTCCTTCGCTAAAAAAGTGGATGTAAACATGGAGGAGGAAGAATAAAATAAAGCCACTGTTACCAAGGTAACAGCAAGCGCAATCTCTCGTCGTCAACTCCGAATTTCTGAATATGACAGCAATTCGGAATTTAATTCTGTTAATCTTAACATCTTTTTCTGTACAATATGGCTTGTAGAAATTATATTCAAGAAGATTTTCTTTGGCTTTTCATGGCGGGATATAAGTAGATTGCAGCTGAGAGATTGTATAATAAAAATAAGATAAATCATAATAAATACTGATGGAAATCAACAAAAGTTTATTTCAACTTAAAACGTTTTAATAAAAAGAGAAAGACGAATCATCTTCAAAATAATCGTTAGCGTAAATCCCTAAAATAGAAATAGAGAATTTCAAAGCTGACATGATAAAAGTAAATTAATCTGAACTTTAACTAAATAAAGACAAAATTTCAAATAATTAGGCCCTATCACCATAATGTAAAAATACTATATTAATGAGCGTGTGTGGCTGCCTAAGTTTCTTTTTTCATTAATTTGAATTGCCATCTTGAAAAGGTGGGTTGAATGAGCCCTAAAACAAGTTTAAAACACATTCGAACGACCACTTTAGAAGTTTTCATTTTACTACAAGTGGAAAAACAACAAGGAGTCTTGAGTTTTTGATGACCTTCTAAATAATTGTTTCTGCCGCACACTTGCAATTCCCTAAACTTTGCAGGAGTTTCAAACTTCGCTTAAATACAAAAGAATATTGGGGAAAATGCTTCCACGCAAATTACATTGACCCTCGGAAATATCTTCTTTTCACGCATGGCATGGCAGGTGATTCATACTAAAGGTGAACAAGATATAAAATGGAAATGAATTAAGATATTTTTGTCAATTCATCCTCAGTATTTTTGTTTTTTTCTATCTATTAAGCTAAAATAACTAAGATACGTCTTCAATATATCCTATATTTGCTCCTTAAGTTGATTTGGCTGTAGAAAAAAAACCAAGACTTGCCTATAATATAGCGTATATACGCAAAATAATAAGAGAAATTTAGCAGAGTAGAATAAAAACACATCAACAATTGCCTGAAACATAAAATATCTACTAAGAGAAGGCAAATAGACAAAAGGCATTTTCGATTAAAGCCAACACTCCTGAGGCCGCATCTGAGATACGTTACGTCTCAACCGACGCGTAAACTCACCTTTGGGAGAAGGTTTATGGATCCTCTGAAATGCTAAATAGCTTTTAAAGCCATACAACTCTTATTAAATTTTATGGGTCGAGAAAAAAATTACCTCTCCAAGAAAACCATTAAGATTAATTGGTACGCAGAGAAGAAGATAGGAGTAGAATTTATGGAGGGATTGTACCTTGAGAAGGCTCTTAAAGAGAATTGGCTAAATGCGTTAACACGTTAATGTCTACTCGTTCTGACTGTTGCTCATAATGTAACATTGTATACGCCACGTCGCTTAAAAGATTTGAGGAAATTATATGAACTCGTGTACCATATAAAACCCATTTCGTACTGTTAATTTATAATTTGGATCCAAGAGAATTTATATTATTAAAGAGGATTTAGTGAAATATGTGTAAATCTTGAGTAAAAAAAAACAATTCACGGGCAACAAGCGTGAGCATTTTCGCAAAATCTGGATGTATAAGGAGAAGAGCAATTAAAGTTAAAAGGAAAGAGATACAAAGAAAAATATTGTAAGTTTGAACTTCAAATTGAGTTTATATTAATATTTATTTTAAAAATCAAAAATCAACGAGGAAATAACCGCTGAAAGTTATTAAAACGAGGTTGGGAATAAAAATGGAGAGGTTAAGGAGAGTGACAATGTGTTGTTGAAGGTAGAAAACTAGTTTCATTATTATTCCTACAGGTTATTTCATCATCATTATCATCGCCCAATTTAATCGGCAAAGGTCTCCGCAATAATCTGCCTTTGATCAGAGTCCAGCTCTCGAGTTTGCCAGATTTATCTTCCTAATGAGTTAATTTCACCTTTTCACCTTTCGCCAAGTTGTCTTCTGGGTCTCTTTATGTATAAAAAATGTTCAATTCAGTATATGTTTTTTTCAGTTTCTGTTGATTCCTTTTTTTATGTATCTCCAATTTCATTTCGTAAATTTTATTAATTTTACTCTATGTCATGAGTGTTTTTTTTTTCTTATCCATGTATTTCAGTTTTTGTGCCTTCAGGTTATTTTCAACATGGATTGTTTCATGTTTCCTTAATTGTTTTCAGTTTCTGCCTTATTCTTTTCCAATTTCACCTGAATAAGGTAAATTGTCACTATGCATTGATTAAATAATTTGGGTTCTCCGCATAGTCGTAGATGGCCTCCGAAGATGTAGAGGAGCTTTCAAGCTTCAGCTCGTTAGCCTAATGTTATTCTGCTTATTTCCTTTCCTATGTTCCTATCGGGACTCAGAAGCTATCTAATTATTGTTGAATATATATTTTATCGTCATCTCTCATTTTTATATCTTCTGCCAAATTATCCCTCATTATTATCGCCTTCGAAAAGTTAATTTTCAGTACACATATAAGGCTGGATTTTAATCATTCTTTTACCCTTGACTGAAGTTCTTGAAGATTGATGGCAAACAATTTGTTGTCATTTCAGGGCAGCAAAGTTCAATTAAATAAATCCAATTCACTCTAATTCATCTTTGCTTTCTTCCAACTACTGGAAATGTCCTTGAGCACAGCTGTACATAAATTTTGAGAAGTGGTAACCCCATCGTCTCACTCCATCTTTATTTGTATTAGTTTGTCAAGAAATTAATGGGGGGTTTTAAAGGAAAGAGAGAACATTGCCAATGTACAAAATACATTTATTGATAAAATAGTTTTCATTATTATTGATAACTACATATTAGTCATTTTTTATCTAAGAAGTAGATATGTTTCTTGAAGAATTCATTCGGTGTGGAAGAAATATATGACTTAATATCATTTTCACACCACATGAAAGTAAACTTTGTCATTGAGATGATGTTGAAAAAATTTAAATTAATCGTAATTAGATAGAGCAAGGTGCAATGAATATGTATGATGATGAATAACTTGACCTAACGCAATAATTAATGCTTGGGTCAAACTTGCCACATGTGGGTGTATATTGTCATGAAGGAGGAAAACGCACTTTCAGTTACCAATGAAGAACGTTTTTGTTCTAGAGATTCACTTAAACGTTGCAAATGTTAAACATGTTGTAAGTCTGCAGTAACATTTTGCTTATTTATCGGAAACTCACAATGAATAGATAGCTCCTTTCACATTCCACAAAATGCAAAGCATATTATTTCGCTGTTGGAGATCAGATCTAGGAGTAGGAAGGAAGTTTTGTTTACACGCATGCTATTGTTTTAGCGCTTAATATTGAGTTAAAGGAGCCACTTGCCATCTGCCGAAACAAATCTTCCCAGAAATGGCTCACAATTATTTCGAACCGGTAGAGATGCAGTCATATTCACAGGTTGTAAACGTTGTCCGTCAGACTGTTCATGAAACATACAAACACCTTCTTTTCATTTTTCCTTTGGTTCAAAATGTTTACACAATTTTTTGACTCACATTTAAAATTCTTGCCATATAATGAGTGTCCCTTCGAAGATTAAACTCCATAATGGCCCCCTTAAGAGCATCAAGATAAAAAGCAATATGGTTTCCTTTTCCATGGGATGTTTTTTAGTCCTAAATCGCCTGAACGGAGTTTTTTACCAACCTTCACGTAAACGAATATTCTACACTGTGCCAGTATAAATTCGAACGTGCCGTGTGGATTAATTTTCTCAGGCCTAGACTAGCGCCAGCTATGTTTGTTTTCATTTATAACCACCGTCTACCACTCTGATAGCGATGACTGCCCGTCTGGCCGCTGGTGTCTCCCTCGTCTCCTTAGCCCCTTGTGGGGTAGAAAGACTTCTCTCACTACCCCGGTCACTTCGCCAAAGCGGCGCTTATCAAACTCCCTTGTTTGCATTGTCTGGCGACTTGCTATCCCTTGGGACTTCGCTCGTCTAGCGACCCCCCGTCCCTCCTTTGCCTCCAGAGGAAGTCCCCTATTTAAGACGAAATGCATCAGAGAGTGTGAGTTAGGAAGTCTTGTCGCCCAGATCAAATGTATCTGTACCCCAGTCGAACCGGGCTACATCGTCGTTATCTCTTGAGCAAATCCTCTCCATAATCCGCTTTTTTCAGAGGAAGATTACCACTACTTTATTACGTCTCGGAAGGCTGTTCTGGGCTCGCCTCTTCTCATCCGAGTCTCTACTGTGGTCGCTTCCCGCCCTCCGGGAAGTCGGAGTAATCGTAAACCCGTTGAAGTTTCCTGAACGCTTAGACGCCGAGTTCGTTCTACGAAGACCTGGCCACTGGTACTCCGCTTCCATCAATCATCCGAGGTAATCTAGAATACTACCCTCGTAAGTCACTTCATTCTCTCAAGTACTAAGAAGACCCCATAATCGCATAACGAAATGATTTAGTGATCTTACTCCTCTTATTCAAACCATCGAATTAATTAATAATTCCCGGGCTCAGCTTCCATTCATTCCTGCCCGCTATAATATTCATTGTCACGCAAACCTTTGTGCTAATTTCCATTGTTTTTCTTGTCTCCATATTTAATCATTTATCTTGCATTAAAACTTATTTTTGCAGAGGTGTTTCCTTAAATAATTCCTGAGTTGAATCTGTCAAACGAGTTCCCCTTTCGAAGAGCCAAACTGCAATTAAGTCGCACTCTTATTTTGGGAGGTCATTTCCTTTCCTTCGCTGCATACTTGCCTTAGTACAGGGCCGAGATTTGCCGGTCTGACTCAATTACGTATGTACCCATATTAAACAGTGGGATATACTGTGTCGTTCCTCGACATGCACATTTGCATACAATTCCGTACTAGCGTCAGTAGTAATGTAGCATTATTCCCTTTCATATATTCATAAGATATAATACGTCTTATGTTTCACTTGCCGTTCTCGCCAATGAGAAGTATCTTAAAAACGACCATTGAATTAGTAAAGATATCTGTAAACAGCTTGCAACAAATTCGGAACAATTTAAACATCTGTAAGAAGAATTCATTTCTTGACAACCTCATATTTTACTACTGACTAGAACTAAAATGACGATGTTTCATTACTCTATATTTAGAAAAGTATGCTTATGTAAGATTTGTTCATTTCTGTGTCAATAGTGATCTTAGAACTGAATCGATGCTTACGATTCCAAGGCTTTTTTATTTTCTATTATATGTCATTTAAAAATATATTCATATCTGTACATGCTTCAGCTTCCTACACTACCAGTTAAACAGCCTGAAGATCATCATAAGAACTATAGCTACTCCTGACACCTGAAGATGATCATAAGAACTATAGCTACTCCTGACATCTGAAGATGATCATAAGAACTATAGCTACTCCTGACACCTGAAGATGATCATAAGAACTATAGCTACTCTTGAAACCTGAAGATGATCATAAGAACTATAGCAACTCCTGAAACCTGAAGATGATCATAAGAACTATAGCTACTCCTGAAACCTGAAGCTGATCATAAGAAATATAGCTATTTTTAACACCTGAAGATGATCATAAGAACTATAGCTACTCCTGACAACTGAAGATAATCATAAGAACCATAGCTACTCCTGACACCTGAAGATGATCATAAGAAACAATAGCTATTCCTGAAACCTGAAGATGAGTATAAGAACTATAGCTATTCCTGACACCTGAATATGATCATAAGAACTATAGCAACTCCTGACACCTGAAGATGATCATAAGAACTATAGCTACTCCTGACACCTGATTAAAGAGTTAGATTGTGCCATTTGGAATCTTCATTTCTTCTAAACATTTTTACCCTGCTACACCTGAAACGTAGGGAAATGGCACGCCCTCCTGCCCCCAGCGTTAGCGATGAAATGATGTGTCAGGTAGCTTGAGCCATCATCCCGTAACTAACAGCTGGAGTGCATTCCCTCCCAGTCCCAATGCCTGCAGAGGATATAAGGCTTTAAATCTTTCTCGCATTTCACTTCATATATGTTGACCACCTTCTTTGCAGTTTCTGAGATAGTTCCCTGTTTTGGTTTTCGCTGGAAATTTATTAAAAAAAATATAAAATGTTAAACAGAATGGTAGGAGTTTAGCAAGGGGCTTACTCAAGGCTTTTATGAGGTAGAGGGTTACCGCACTCTCCCAAGCGTTTTTGCATTTTTCGCGATTTTTAAGTGGTTAAAAATATAGTTCTTTTCTGGCCAGACATCTTCCTCATTTATTTAAAAGTTGTTATCTGTTTATTGTGGCCATTGTTGCCATATGACTTGTGATAAAACTCTTTATCTATTGCAATGATCTTTTTTTCATTTCTGTTTTGCATTTCCTATATTAACTCTTCAGTGGTGCCATTTGATGTCTGCTAATTGTTACAAGTTGATTCATTTCTTTAACTAATTTGTTTTTCCAATAGTTTTTCGAATAATTTTATATTATATCTTATTTTTTTAATAAACTTTTTGAGTTTGAAAAACTAGATTTTTCTAAAATTATTAAATCCTCTCTACTTATTCGCATTTATCTAAAAGTCTTTTAGTGCCCTCACTAATTTTTGTGTTAGATGACTTTGTCTTGGATTGATATCTGGTAACGCTGTACATTAAGCTGTATATGTTCAACAAATTTGTTTACTTGTGTAAATCGGTAGGCACATAATTCAATTTGTCTCAAAATTCAGTGGACTTGTTCTCATTATCATGAATTAGCCTCTCTGTATTCTGGTGTTGCTTATTCATAAGTAATCTGTGTTTGTTACATGTGTTGATGGAGCTGATAACTTAGATGTACATAATGTACTTTTTCTTGCTGAAGTGTATGTGATCGATCCATTCTTTGTTCTGTTTGGACCAATTCAGGTCTATTTTTTGCTTTGCCTCTTTTTGAAGGACTGAGTAGTTCAAAATGTGAAGGTTTATCTCTTTGAACATTTTACTACCCTTTTACGCTTTTCCTTTCACTCACACACTGTATATTTGCGTACCGACCGGCCATCGTGGTTTTGTTCTTCAACCTTTGCAATGAAGACCCCCTATAATCATCATGAACTGATGGTTTTCATGTGCATGACATTTATGAGTTCTGTATAGAAATTCTCTACTTCTTCCTTCACTGAGATGGAAGTGCATTTGATAGGATTATTGTAGCAAATATCTATTTATTATGTTAATTACTTGTTTGATTAATCTATTGGATTTCTATTATTCATTGTGCAATCTTGGCGTATAAGGAATCCTATGTCACTATTATAGAAATCGTTTCTACCTTTATAAGATTTTTTAAAACACCCATCTGTCCGGAACCACGTTCCGGCGCGAGAGCCTGCGACCAATGCCAAAGACAGTCTGCTTTTATAGGAAAGTAATATAAGTGACAGATTTTTATCGTATAATTCCTCCTTGATTCGCTGCCGGGGCAAATGATGTTCTTATTTGTATCCTTGAATTCTTCTAGTTCGTGGAGCTTACTGTCTTTGAGAGTGCAACATTTGTCCGTTGTAAAAAAAAGAAAGAGAGAAAGAGCGAGAACGAAAGCGAAGGAGAAATGTATAGGAAAAGAAAGGGAGGGGGATAAGCTCTCACAAGTTATTTGAGACCAAAAATTAAGATTACCTGCAGGGAATAGTAAAATGTGATTCCAAGCCCTTTTGCTCTTTATACCAAAACATCAGTCAGGGAATGAGCATAACGTGAAGAAAAATAAAATTAAGCTAAATTTCAGGGAAGAAAATTTAGCTATTTTGTGAACAATTCCGTAATTATAATTAGAATTAGAAGTTTCGGGAGGGATTCAATACAAATACATTCAATGATAAATATTTTAACTTTTAACTCAGTAAAGAATTATATTATTATATATTGTTTTATACATTCAAAGATGTTTCTAGAAACATAATTACTAGAATAAATAAGTACATTAGCTCTGCCCCACTTAATCACCTAATTAGAGAGGGTTTGTTGTCGAGTAAAGTACTTTCTTCACTAAAATTATAACATTAGATAGGCGTTGTTTTATTCAAAATAGTTCTTTATATTTTCCAGATAACTCGCCAAGCAATTTGTACAGTGGAGTTTAAAAAAAAGAAGTTGATCTTGGGGTGGAATATTTTACAATTTGGCGGTATAAAGCCAAATTGTAAAGCCGAGCGTTTTCATAAAGCAACATTAGTCTAATGTACGCCGGTGTGGAGAAGAAAATATTTAATTATGCATTCATCCCTCCGGAATCCTGAGAATAATGGGGAGAGAACTCAAATCCTGAACTTTCTCCATTATGCAAAGGGAAAAGGGAGCCGGTGGGAGAATTCAGAGATCAAACATTTCAAAGGCAACTCCGTCCCTGCAATCTTTCTCGCGGGGTTAGCCTTCAAGCCTGTTTATTAATCCCGAGTTTGCTCTTAGTCTTCCTGCTGCATTAATTTTCTCGATTAAGCTATCCCTTATATGGCTTTTCTGCTCCTCTATGAGATGTCTTATTTCTTCTTTTCGTCTTCTGAGCGCATCATATCTTCCTCTTGTTGTTCCAGGAAGCTTTAATTAAGCGTATATTCCGCTTAGCTATCGATTTTTTTTTTTATTTCGTCCGTCCACGGAAGCTGAGGAAGAATACAGAATCTTGTCCTAGGGATGTTTCTTTCATCCGCCACATTGATTGTTCTTGTTAATCTTGAGCTTTCATCGTCGATTTCCTCTAGATTTGCTGCGCCTGCGAGAGCGTTTGGGATGAAGTTACTGAGTTCTTCTTTATAGCTTTCTCAGTTTGCTCTCATGAAGTCTTTCCTCTCAGGTTCTGGTACCTTTATTGGATAGTGATCATTTCTCTTTCAATTTCAACGGCTAAGAATGCTTCATCCAGGTAGTTGATTTCCGTAAATTTTAGGAAGGGTTCGTGTTAATGACGGTGTAATTGAACAGTTTCGGCGGTCTTCTTTCTGAAATCACTCCATGTTCGGAAATTAATATAATATCTGGATCGGTCTCTCTGAAAATATTTCTGAGTATTGATGTTTTACCCATCCAGCCTTGCGTCTTTATTTGCAGTAAGCTGAGGTTTCTCCTCTTTTATGCTTCTATTGTTTTATTAAATTGAACTACTTTTGCCACATTTCATTTCTAAAAACGTCGATTGGCTGAGAGTGGCGCAGTCTCCAGGATAGACACATATTCTAGCCTAGAATAAGAGTTTTTTCACCTTTCTCATCCTCATCTCCCGTCTTGCCTTTAAATTACGTATCAATGTATACTTTCAAATTCATAGACGATGCAATTATGAGCTTCTTATTGCTGACGTTTCCTTGGATGGTTTCTTCGCTGCTTGTTGTATGCCATCGGTGTTGGCTTCTTGGGTGTTGATTGTTGTTGTTGGTGAGACGCTTATTTTCAGTATTTTGGATGAAAAGGGGTTATCAGGGAACCATATTTTTTCATCCTCTTCCCCTCAAGCATTGTATTTAATTTTTTTGCGAACGTTCTTGTCTTCCCTATGTTCATAATGTGTTAGGTGTATTTGAACTTCATTTATCTGTTTCACGGTCGCATTTACCACACCCGAATAGGTTGCAATTATTTTATTTCTTATTCGTCCTTTATATCACTTTCCTTCACTTTCATTATTTCCTTTCTTCTGGGGCATGTCATAGCCTTAGTTTAGTATGTTCCATGGCAATTTATGTATTTCTTAGTTGTTTTCTTGCAGTCTCTCCTTTCATGATTCTTTTTTCCACTTTCAGAACATACTGTGTCCTTTTCTTTGCACTATCTGGTTAGATGGTCTTGCATTTTGTAACACCTAAGGTATATTTGTATATTAATAGGTTTTTCACATTCCATATTTTCTGGGGGGATCCTCATGTTGAACATGAATAACCCTCGGTGGTGTATTTTTTAAGCCATCTCTGTAGTTGCACACATAATTTTGAATACGTGTGTGATGACCAAATTTAATAATTTCTTTGATTTTGATCCCTTCATCATTTTTCTCAAGTTCTTTTTTCATATCGTCCTTGTCATGTGAACCTACCCAGATGTCTACCTTCCGTCAGCTAAAGCTTCTGGCCTCTTTTATCTGAGGGCGGAGTTAGGGCATCATTCCAATTCTTTTTACTCATTTAACACCTTCTTGTGATACTAATTTCTCCACATCCTTTTAGGCTTTGCAAATTACAATGTAGCCACTTTTTATGTTGATGATTTTGGTGAGGGCTACTTCCAGATGCCCGTCTAGCGCTTCATAACATTTTCATAAATAGGCCTTGTTTTCGTGATCGATGTTTAGTTGAGGTACTTGTAAGCATTCTAGGGGGCCTCCTTTGCCTAATGGTGATGGTCCCCTATCACCTTTTTTTCGAGCACTTAGGTGCTCTTTTCCTTTTTCTTTCTTCCGGAGCTTATGTTGTTGTCTTTCTTTTTGAGTAAAAACTGTAATGAAAGTCAGTACAAGCGTCCCCTAATTGCCTAACTTACTGTGGCTCCTTATTTATCTACCATTTTAGCACTTCACTCCCACCCAACCTATTTAGGGTTCGTGGTCTCAAGGAATCCCTATTCACACTCCCTATTAGGGCTTCCTTCCAGGGTTCACTATACCCTATCTTTTATGCACTATGGGCACTATGGTGATCATGATATATTGCTTTTAGTCGATGAAATAAGGGGAAGTTATAGCTTGGAGAGAAGTAGGAAATTAAGGGTATGGTCCCTCTTTAGGGTAGATGCCCTGCCTACTGGAAACAGGAGGAATCTTCACTCAGGCCAGTGGATGTATATTTCTCTTCTTCCTTAAATTTTCTTTATCTAAACTTGCCTCCTTTACCAGGCGCTCAGCTCTTCGAGGGAAGTGCATTTAAAGATGACTTAAGAGTCTTCTTCTACATAAAATCTCCTGAATGAAAGAATGAAAATGAAATTAAATTGGAAGTGGAAGAGAAAGTTATACATCACCGTGCCCCCCCCCCCTCCCCATTTCTGCTCTTCCGAGCAGGAATCAAGGCCATATTTTATAGAATGCTTTAGATACGTTCCTGGAGGTCAAATATTTTGCTGATATTTTGAATAGTTCAGAAGTTAGTAGTCCAGCATCTCTAGTGGGAGAAGCCTTTTATATAGACCTAATTCTACATATCCTGACTTCTTGGGAAATCACACTCCCTCATTATCTCTAACCGGGCTCTTTCTCTGGCCTCCTAACGGGGTCTCCTTCATAAATTCACCATCACCTACTACTGACTATTTCTGGAGGTATGCTGGTGGTCATGTTATGTTGTGCTAAGTTGAACTACAGTATGAGAATGCGAAAAATATAAAAAGGTATTGTCTAGGATAAGAAAAGTCAGGAGATTACCGCTTTTGGGTTATAACCCGTGAATCGAAAACATGAGATATATCCAATGATTCCGATTCACGCATATATTTCTTCTTTATTTGGCGTCTCTTCTTTCTCGTTTGTATTTATAATCAAACTAGGAAATGGCTTTGCCACTGCCCCCTACGGGAAGAGCTTGCGCTTCGCTACTAAGATTAAATTTAAAATCTAAAAAAAAAGCAGCCATGGTTAAATTATGGTTAAATTTTTAGAAATTTTCTGAACTTCGCCAATTATAATAATTTTAAAAAGGAACTCTAAATTAAATTTCCCCATCCTTTTAAAATATCATTTTGCTAAAATATGGTTATAGAAGATGTATAAAAATAAATTTTCTGAACTTCACCATTTGTAATTCTTTGGGTTTTAAAAAATTCACAAAAATTTTGATACTTAGATTTATTTCTGAACTTCACCATTTTGTTTTTTGATATTATATAAGAATTAATAGAAATAACTTCAATAAAAAACATAAGTCATAACCAAACTAAGATGAAATTATTATTCAAATACTCAAAAGAATTCCATTCTTAAATTATAGAGTTAGTGATGATAAGATGAGTCCGCCTTTCTGAAGAAAAGTGGCTTCCCGTGAAAAGTCACTTTTCACCTCTCCTTTCATTGTCAATTCCTCCTTTACCAGTAGATTGCTTTACCAGAGCGCAGTGCGCTTAAAAGCAATCAGACTGAGTCCTTCTACAATCTTCTCTTATTTTGCGATCCATTAATTAACTTCCAATAGTCGGACTCAAATATAGAGTAGATCATTTTTTATTGAAAATGAGGTGTACTACTTGTGTTTTCTTTTTATTTGGTGTATGAACAAGAATACTTTCTCCAAAATGAGGTAGAATATACAGCACCGTCCAAAACTAGGGAACAAAATAACAAAATCTAAATTTTCTTGAAAATATTAGTTTAATTTCCATGAAAATTACACCTCATATCCTTTGAAATTTACATATAATAGGACCTAAGATTCATTTCATTGAGCAGTGGATAAAAAAAAGGTTAGGAGGAAATTAATGTATTTGGAGTAGACGTTAAAAACTAGAGAACAATATGTATAAATACTGCCATAAAAACAGACAACATAATTATATCATAAATGATTTTTAAAAAATATTAATAAAAAGTATGCAAGCCGTTCATCTGAATGATTTAGCACATCTTCAGCCGCATTACTTTATCAATTTGTCTTAGTGTTTTGTTGTGATTTTATTTCATTTTTCTTCCAATCTTTGCCAGAGATATTCAACATTTATCAGTTTACGATCCATAATATTCTCACAAAACATCTTCCATTTGTTTTTATTGGGTTTAAATCAGAGCTCTGCCTACAGTTCAATACGTCGATATTTTCAAAATTCAAGAATTGCTTAACATTCTATATTGTGACGCGCAATGTGCTTAGAGAGGGGATCTTATGCTTCTGAATCACATTTTTGTATACCATAGCGTTTACTTTTCAGCCTACCTGGACGAGCGGACATACATCAGTGCTTGGAAACATGTCCTACTCCGTAACACTGTCACCTCTAAATTTAATCATCTCTTTTGTGCATCTGGGACTTAATTTTCACCTGTACGACGCCTTACATCTGGCCTCACATCCGTTCTAAGCAAAGTAAATTTGTTTTCATGATTGAAAAACGGTCAATTTCTATTTTTAGCATTCTACCAGAGATGTTTAGTAGCGAAGGCCAACCTAGCCGATTGAATCTTTTTGTGAGTATTTTCTTAAGCATGGGACCGTATTATGAGTCCTTCCTCTCTCAACAGACGTGAAACGGTCTGGCAATAGGAATTCAGGCTTAGGTTGTTGGCATATTGACATGAAATACTGGCTACTCTCTAGAATCTGTCATTTTTCGACTTACGTTGCATCGTGCGATTTCCCCCGGAGGTAGCTTTTCGGGGGCAACCCTCTTTCTTCGTCCAATTAAAGGACTCGGTATTCTCATTAATCTTTATTATGCGTCAAATTACACTTTTTAACCGATTTACAAAAACATCAAACAGTGTCATTCCTTTGCTTTTGCATCAGATAACCTTCTTTTCCATCCTTATATGAGTATTAGCATCGTTATCAATCTCCAACGCACGTGTGACCCTGAGACAATTTTGCCATATCTACAAATTTGTATGCGTTAACTAAAAATTATAAGTTTTCCTTCTCTAGTTTTAGGGTACGTTCTTTCTTCAGCACATACAAATTATTTTCATCATGACTTTTTTTTTATCCGCTGTTCTATCTATTGAAACTTGAAAACTATCAGAGGCAAGTTGAAAATAATTTTTGGGTGCAGAGATTTGAGAAAGTAAACGAATGTAATTCAAGAAAATGTAGATTTTGATCTCGAGTTAGGAGAGGTAGTATATCAATAACACCTCCGAGTCGTACATTAACGTACACAAGGTATCAGACACAAGCGTACAAATAGAACGTCCACAGACTTAAAAATGAACATGTACAAAAGTGGAAAAATCAACCTAAACATACGTACAAATAAAATCTGCACAAACGTAAAAGAACGCACACAAACGTATCAAAGGAACTTACATAAGTACAAAAAGGAATGTAAACACGTAGAAAAAGAATGACGTAGAGACAAGGAACGTACAAAAACGTTAAAAATACGTGACTAACATACAAAAAAGAACCTGTACAAATGTACAAGTATGTACAAAAGGTATACAAGCAAAAACGAACGTAAGAAAAACGTAAACAATAATGCAAAATTGAACATAAACACAGTACCGTCCCAAAAGATCAGAACGCCTGAATTTCTATCACAACACCGTCATAACTTTGCTAGAGAAAATCAAAGGTTTTCAAAAGTTGGGTACGATAACGTATTGCATAACCTACGTATTGGTTGAGTACGGACATTTGGATGAATGACGTTCCTATCTTTTTGGACTGTACTGTACAAAAAGAACGTACGCACGTATAAAATCCCTCTTTCGACTCGTTCCATAATTCTGCTACACCTCAAAGAAGCGGTACAAAAAGAAGGATTTTCCTTCAACCCTCCTTAGGTAGGGGTTCTTCTATTTCTAACACCCTGATGGTCTTGTTTGCTCATTGGTGTTATGTTGCTCCCTTGCATTTTCACCTCCTCTAATTTTACCATATATGAAATTGTGATCAAATATTATAAGAAAAATGCCCAGTTGGTTTTTGTTCTATTTTTATTCTCTAACGACCGATGGTACATTTTTGGCCCATTTCACATTATTAGATTTCAATCAAATCATTTTCAGGCTTAGTAGAGCTTCTTCTTTATTTTTTAATATAAATATTTTGATTTTTAAAATTAAAATTTTCAAATATTTTGTTAAGTTGCTGCAACATGATCTGAATAATTGTTTAACTCAACTGTTTACATTAAATTACACCAGTGGTAAGGTTGGAACAAAATAACTCCATGTCACAAACTCCCTCTCTCTTTATACAAAGTCAGTAATCATCATCTCGATATTAAGTAGTATTCTAACTACAAACACCAATATTTATAATTACAATAATAAATGAAATCAAATATTAACCATATAATCAAATAATTTTAAAAGTAAACATTTCCACTAAGCTTTGAACGGCCAAAAGTGATAAAATTCAATAAAATATAAAAAAGTAAAAGAGAAATATATAGAGAAGAGTGGACGGAATAATGATATAATATCTATGTAATCATTGTAACACAAAAGCTATCCATGTTACCTGGACCTTTGCCCTTTCATAATGTTGATTCATATAAAAAAACAAGGATTCCTTTACTATAATCCCTTGTGTTAAATGATATAAATATACCATGTAATTACCAGAATGTTCATGATAGAAAATAAACGTGAAAAACGTACTCAAAGGTTGCATAATACTTATACATGCATAAGCGCATATGTATGTATATGGTAAAAGATCCAAGATAAATTAGTACGGTTAATGGAGTGGCATTATTAAACAACTGACTTAATTCAGGTCCAGCGAAACATCCATTCGTCTTCAAACTAGGAGCCACATTATATGATAGCTCATCCACCAGTCGCCCCTCAAAAAATGGTTTCAAGTTACCCCTTTATGTTAGCCTGGTGGATGAGCTATCCTATAATGTGGTTTCCCAGTTCGAGGACGAAATGATGTCACGCTGGATCTGAAGTAGATCAGTTGTCTAATAATGCCACTATATTAACCGTACCATATATATATATATATATATATATATATATATATATATATATATACAAAGAAAGAGCAACTACAGGTTCTGCGAGTGATAAAACAACCACCATAGGGCTACGCCATTTTTATTTTCTGCCTTTCAAATAAATTTGAAGACAGAAAGAGAAATGCAAAGACCTTGTATAGATGATTATAAATACATATAGTACGAGAGAAAGAAGAATTGGACGCGAATGAGCAAATGAAACAAGAAACTGGCGTTTTTTTAAAGGCAAGAGAAAGGGACATTAGAAGAATCCAGAATAAAAGGGAGCAGAGGGGGGCACAATGAAGGCGATCCTTTACCAAGAGGGCAGAAATAACGCCAAGGAAAAAAAGTTGTTGAAAATTCCTGGCCGAGACTCAAACCCGGGTCTGCTGATTGCCGGTGATATGCTCCATCGTTAAGCTACCAGGGACAGTAACTACATTTCGCCCAAAGCTTTACCTCATCAAAATCAGTATCTCCCTAAGCTAAGAAGTTCCAAGGAATTTTTATACCACATCCTCTTACCCGCTTCGTATTTAAAGGCTCATTGCCCATGTCATTGTGCCGCCCTCTATTCCCTTTGATCCTGGATTCTTCTAATGTTCCTCTTTCTTGCCTCAAAAAAAAAAAAAACTCCGGTTTCTTGTCTCATTTGCTCATTCGCGTCCAATTCTTCTTTATCTTGTACTATATATATATATATATATATATATATATATATATATATATATATGATAAAAATTAATGCAATATCACAATAAAAGATAAGGAATTATACCACATTCTCCGAAGACAATTTAATTCAGAACAGTTTCGATGTATCTCACACCCTTTTTCAACTGACACTGGATAGAAAATATAAAAAAAGTGCATACAAGCATAGTTACAAGGTCAGGTCATGAAAGATCCCCTCTTTTTTCCCCAATTACCTACTTGTGGCTAATCTGGGGGGGGGAGTTAGGCATAAACATATTGAAGGGCTGACATTTTACTATTTTGTTTATTTGCTTTCTTATTACAGGATTAATCTAGCCTTTAAATATAATAATTCCTTAAACCAATTGATGATTGCCAGGAAACCCAAAGAACATATTAACATAGGAGTATATGCAATACCATGCAACGATTGCCATAAAGTTTATATAGGGGAAACGGGGAGAAATCTAGAGAAGAGATTGTATGAACACAAAAGAGATATTAGAGTGGGCAGCGAAAGCAGTGGAATATTTCGCCATGTTAGAGACAAGAATCATACGATCGATTTCAATGGAAGTAAAATGGTATTTAAATCGGCTAACTATCTTAAGAGAAGAATCGTAGAATCGAGCTTGATATCGTCAGTTCCTAATTTAAATCTATCTGAGGGTCATTTTTCTTTTAATCCTGTAATAAGAAAGCAAATAAACAAAATAGTAAAATGTCAGCCCTTCAATATGTTTAGGCCTAACCCCCCCGTCCAGATTAGCCACAAGTAGGGGATTGGGGAAAAAAGAGGGGATCTTTCACGACCTGACCTTTTAACTATGCTTGTATGCACTTTTCTTATATTTTCTATCCAGTGTCAGTTGAAAAATGGTGTGAGATACACCGAAACTGTTCTGAATTAAATTGTCTTCGGAGAATGTGGTTTAATTCCTCATATATATATATATATATATATATATATATATATATATATACATATAGTTTCTGATAACTTTACCTCAACTTTTTTAAATGTATCTTGCTCAAATATTAACTATTTTGTTTGAAAAAAGATCTTTAGATGAACTTGTTCAAAATGGCTTAGAAACAATTTTAACTCCATTTTTACGTTTAGGATTTTTATTATTTTCAAACCAGATCAAATGGTTAATGGTTCACTTTATCTATTTCTTTCAAATTTTTAAAATTTCAATTAATATCTTCTTATACGTCTATTTTCTAAGCTGAATAAGTTTAACCTTTTATCCGCATTTCATAATTGCGAAGTAAGTTTTCTGGCCCTGCTTGAACTTTTTATGTTCTTTCATATTTTTCTCAAATATAGTGACAAAATTTGTGCGTAATACTCTAACTGGGGTCTTAATGCGTTATATTATTTAAAATTATTGTCGTGTTTTAGAAATTGAACTACCTTTTAATGTAACTTTGTATTTTTAAAGCCTTCTTTTCCTCGAAAATTTAAGATCGCTTGACACAAATGCTGAGGTCTTTTTCATTCCCTGTGACTGTCATTGTTTCATCAAACAAATTGTATTCGGCTCTGGGATTATTATCGTCAATGTGCATTTTTTTTTCATTTTTCTATATTTAACGGCAAATCCTGCTGCAAGGACCAACTACCTACCTGATCAATATCATTTTGAAAATCTTTAATATCCTGTTCACTAATTATATACTTACCCAACTTATACTTACCCAGAACTGTGAGGGATTGGAACTGATAAGCAATTAACCTTTAAACATGCCCTTCCAATATGTAGAATAACAAGGAACAATAACGGCTGCTCGGTTAGCATCCCTGATAAGGACATTATTTACGATTGTCTTTACCTAAGCCTGATAAGATCGAATGACGGAGATTGATTACATGTCGCCATGCCGTTTAAGTCATATAACACGAACATAGATAACTACATAAAAAACGTGCTTGATAAGCACAACTGCTACTTGGCGTTAGAGAAGACTTAACAAAGCTGCAAAAGGAAGGCATTATTATGCTTTCTCTTTCCCCCGTGAGCTTTTCTGCATTTTAATTAAAAGAAATATAGCACTTATATTCCGGTTTATGAAGTACATGCATTAATTCGGGTCACTAACCCCGACAGATATCCTTTTCCCTTCCTCTCTGTCTTTACCTACAGACGCAGTCTTTTGCTATGTTTAATGTTGGTTTTTCGTCTCAGCAATTACTCGTAGAAGAATCAAACATCATAAAAAACATGTGCCCCCCTCCCTGTTTGGTCTTTTTTTAAATCCATTTATGCTCTTTGGTCGAACGAAGATCGTCATCACAAACAGGTTTTTTGTTTTTTTCAAATGAAGTGCAGATATCATTTCTTAAAAGATATTTTATTCATATCATCAGGGTTTATTGAATTTCGGATCTAAAATTAACCTAGATAATTACCAACTTGATGAAGAAAGGCTACTACCATTAGACCGACATATATTTACCGCACAAGGAATTTCATCGCTTTACGATACAATGAAAGCTAGTAAAATTTTCCCATAGCTTAATTTATCCCAAGCCTCAAATCACTAGCATTCAAAGAACCAAGAGCTACTATTTGAGGGTGCGTTACCATATATATATATATATATATATATATATATATATATATATATATATATATATATATATATATATATATATATATATATATATTAGTGCATGTTATTCAAAATGATATGGTCACCTCCGGGTGGGGGAGATTAGAACTGACAACTGCGGATCGGGAATCATCCGACTACGGATTTTTGTTTATTCAAAATTATGTGAATTTACTTAAAACTGATAAGATCTAATGAAATATGGAGACTGACACAGAAATGAAGAGACGATATCACCCTTCGTTGATGAATCTTAATTAATTCTTGGCATGAACAAAATATTCCCCACATCAAACAAATTTCTCGAGGGTTTAGTTAATTGAGAATTAAATATTAGCCCGGACATGTACTAATTTGGCGTATAAAAGCTGTAATTTCCCAAACAAATTTTTAACACGGAGATATTTTTATCCAATCAAAAACGGATGGAGGCCATTAAAAATTTCCCTCTCGCTTGAAAACCCAAATATCCTGAGTGAATTTAAGGGTCTGTTTGACTTTTATTAAAAGGCATTAAGCCGCTGTTTGAATTCTGAGTTCCATTAATGGTTGCCTCAAAGGAGCCAGCAAACATGACAATCCCTTTAGTAATTGTCTATTAGCAGGAGCCTTTCGTTTCATAGGTGGTGAACCTCTTTCCCATGAGTGAAAATTTCTCTGAGGTTAAATTTTTAATCGCACACTAACGTAGTCAAAATATAAACGGCTTGATAGCATTAGTATTATCTCTGACGAATCTACTTATTACATTAGTTAAATATTTATTCACAAATTATAACTCTGTGTTTACAGTGTTATTTGTGAAATTACTTAAAGCCTCATGTCGAATATGTTAAGTATGAACATGGCGCTATGATGACGACACCTGGCATTCTCACGTTGTTCGAAACCTACTTAATCTGGCACGCATTGGAAATCATGGAAATGCAAAAGAATTGTTTTTCATACACTCTCTTGCTCGCTCCATCCCAAGTACCAGTCTTCACAGCAACCTCCAAGAAAGCTCTCTATCCACGTGAGCTGCAAGACCCATGACTTAAGACACCAAGAAGGATTCTATCTGTAGACCTTCTCAATAAATATTAATTTTGACCGTGTGCCTGTAACCATCTGCTCGAAAGATATGCGAACTTAAATATTTGTTTACAAATTTAGAGAGCCATTCAATTATGCCCATAAAACTTCTATCGATTTGTAATTCATCCATGTTATTGAGAACGTTTATTACCCATGTTCTATCTAAAGCACCAACTTGGTTTTTCCGGGATGCGAGTTTGGAAGTTATGATAAGGGGGTTAGAGCAATTTCAGGATGACAAATGTGTCCTATCATCTGTATTCTCGAAATGAGTAGCCAAGACCAAAGGAAAATTGTCCGTTTTCTCAAAGGAACTCTTGGCTCAGCAGTGCAAAAATTGCCCCGAATCATTTCGGGCTTAAATGTCTCTTTTATTACAGATCATAAATCACCCCCTCGGTTTCTATTCCTCTAGTCCTAAGCACCCTCCGCTAACTGTCGGGTGTTTTGACTTTGTAACGCAATTTAGAAACGATGTCAAATGGTCCAGGGTGGCGAAATTAATAAACACTGACAACCTTTACCGTGTCCATGAGGCCTACTAACTTAAATTCCGCAATAACAAGAAGACGATTAAAAAGTACACGTCAAATTTTCGGGTGTGAAAGAGCAAAACGTGGATATATGATGCTAGTATAAAGGTAGCCATAGATTAACTAACGGGATTAATTTTATTTTAATAATTTAAATAACGCCTTCAGCGCGACATCAGAAAAAATTGTACACTAGGGCGAGTGTATGAAAGAAAGCTTGAAACAAGACCTTTAAGCAAGTTGAATATAGTCTTTGCTTTTCGCCCTTCTCAAGAAGTCCTATAGAGGCCAGATTTTCTATGCCTTCTTGTCATATAAACCACATTAAAGGCCTTCGCAAATCTGAACAAGTCTCCTTCTGCTAGAGCAGTCGTATCAGAGAGGTCCCTCTTCCAGGGGTGGAATGAATAATAATGTAATTTTTCGAACACAGGGGTGCTAAATCCCAAACTATAAAAAGCTTGGAGCAGAGGATAAATAATTCACAGGCACTGAATCACCTGGATGAACGACCTATCCACCTATCCATCGTACAACCATAAGAAATGAGGAAGTTAATCTTTGATAACCGAATCATATTTTCACATTACCTGGGAAATCACTTCAATTAAACAACACTAGACCGAATGAACCCCTTTAAGATTAAATACATAAAATTCTCTGAAAAGTATATCCAATTACATGATATAATTAAGCCCACTATCATTGAATAGATTTCACGAGTCCAGTTGGTGCCTAAGGCAGTCACTATCTTTCGGTTTTGCGCGGATTATTTAAAGGTGAACTCCGTTACTATATCCGACTGCTAAAATTATCACGGATCAGTGATTACATCGTTAATGTGAGTCAAACGGACTTGAAGGAACTGTACTGGTAATTATCCCCTACTTATCACGCAAAGAAAACCCCGCTTTCATAACCCCTGTGGGGCTATTACAGTTCAAAATAGTGGCTTCTGGCAGGACAAAAACAGCTACTTTTCATAGAATGGTAAACAAACTTGGAGGCAATATTCATTAATGCAACTGGTACATCGCAGACATAATTTTCTACAACAATTTTGGTCTAATCCCCCCACGCATCTGAAGGTAAATAACTTAATAAATTAAGGAACGGCCATGCTTAACTAAATTGCTTGAAGTTTTTCACGAAATGAACACAACGTTTGACTAAGTAAGATAAAGTTATATATGTAGTTTGTTTTAATTTTTAAAAGGCTTTTTAGGACCATTTCAAATAAATGACTTACAGCTAAAATCGCATAAAATAGGTGGCAGCACAGTAAACTGGATGAGAGACTGGCTGAATCCGCAGGCAGAAAGTTGTCATCCCTCAATCACTAGCGCTGTCTTTATTTTTCTGTTCTTAGACCCTTAATATATATATATATATATATATTCAAGCTTTTCTGATGACGCAAAACTTGGTACTTGGGTAAAATATCATTATCAACGGGAAAACATGCCAAAAAAAAGGATAGTGTAGTACAATAGTCGGGAAGATGGCACATACAATTCAAAGTCGACAGGTGCAATGAATGCAAATAGGTCATCGTGATCTGAGAAGAGATTGTAAAATGAGCAATAAAATTTTAAACCGAGTCAACATGTGAAAATATTTAGGTATCTTATTCGTGAATGACCTAAAACTTTCGAAACAATGTATCTTAGCGTTAGAAACAATGAATGGGCTTCGAAAATACATACATATCTAAACATTTCGCATTTAAATCTAAAGATAATATTCTGTCCTTATACAAGGTGTCCTTAAACTCTGGACACATAGGAAATATCACGATGGTCTCCTCGTTCACCAAATCTTACATCCTTGACTTTTTTCCTGGGGTGTGGCATTAAAGATACGAGCTACCTGAGGAAATGCATAATAAATGAATGTGCTCAAATTGACGCAAGTTTGCGGTTAATGCATCAGGTTCATCGTGTAAATCTCGCAAAGCGCATTTCGCAATAGCACAGTACAGGGTGTCTCTAAAGTCTGGCTACAGAAAAAAGGTCACAATAGTCTCTCTTCGTTCACCAGACCTTACCCCCATTGACTAAAGATTAAAAGGTTTACTAGATGAAACAAGGATAGGAAATAATTGAGGGAACAGTACACCATAAATGGATGTGCTCAAATCGACAGAAATCGGAAGGGAATGCATCGGGTTCATCATGTGAATCTCGCAAAGCGCATTGAACTTGGCATCACAAATGGTGAAAATCATATAGAACATGTTATTTATTAATAATTCAATTTAATAAAATGTATCAATTTGGAAAGAAAAAAATGTCTGATTTTCTAAAATAAATATTTGGACAGTATTTATTAAAGTAGTACTTCTTGTTATCGTTTAGGATTGCTACAATGAGTAATTTAAACCTTTTTCTTTAAGAGTATAAGATATTGTTCATAATCTTTTCGGAATTCACCCAAATGTCCTCCCATCTGAAGATCACATTAGACCTGTTTTACTCTACGAAATTTATCAAGCTGTCAATGTAAGTACAGCGTCAAAATCCATTCAGAACGCTTATGGGGATGATGCAGGAAATAAATAATGTTGCAGGAGGTTGCTTTTCCATTTCAGAAGTGGGTACTTCGGTCTAGAAGACGGAAAAAAAGAAGATCGTTCAAAAGAACTTTAAGAATTGAAAACTGTTGTCACAACAAATGCTGCTACAACAATAGCTCTACGCCAACTGAAAAGGTTTAGAAAAGTTCTAGCGATTGGAAAATGAACCACCGATCTGCGACAGCATGTTGTTTGCGCTGTAATTACTTTTATGACACCTTCAAGCACTATTTTAGGGCAGGCTTGTCCCTGATAATGAGAAATGGATCTTTATCTTAACGTTAAACGCCACCGTTCGTGGATCAGTCGAGGAAGTAGAATTTCCCAGCAACAGAGATGAGGACTTCATCCCAAAAAGATCATATTCAGTTTATGGTGGGATATTGAAGGAATTGTCCATCATGAACTGTTAGACAACTATCAATCAATTAATAATAATTTCTACTTCACTCAACTTCGCCGTTTGAAAGCCTCTTTGGGCCAAAGGTGTTATTCTTTATTAACATAATGCTCGCTCTCACACAACTCCAATGACCAAATATCTCCTTGCGAAGCTTGGTTGGCAAATATTGCTTCATTCTCTATATCCTCCTATCATTTTTCCTTCGGAAAATTACTTGTTTAAGGAATTACAGAACAATTTGCATGGTCTTAAGTTGACATCAATACAAGACGTTGAAAACTAGTTGGATTGATATTTTGCATCAAAACCTAAAGAACTTTACAAGCCTGTCATATCTAAACTTGTTGACAGAAAGAATTGAAGTTATGTTTATGATTAAATATTTCCATAGTTATAAGATTTCTTTTATGTTTAATATATACTCTAAAATCAGACATTACCTTCGTTCCAACTTGATAGCTTAATTTCTTTTGGGGAAAATATGCCTTTCGCCTATGTGTCCAGACTTTTGGGTCACCCTCAATAAATCACGTGTAAAACTTCGTTTGGAGTATGCGGCGCAATTCTGATATCGATACATACAAGAGAAAGTTGTAATATTCGAACGCGTCTAGCGTCAAACAGCAAAATTACTTCCTGAGCTTACAAAAAGATCGAGGGAGGAAATGTTGAGGCACCTCAATTCACTTTCACTCGCAGATAGGTATGTCATAACCAAATTATTGAAGTCTTTTAAATACTAAACTGGTATACAAATATAAATATTCACTTCATATGTGAGTTAGATAACTGAACAGCAGGTAGAAATAAGGGTTTCAAACTAATAAGGAAGAATTTAAGGCAGACTTGTAGTGGAGTAGTTTACTTAGGAATGTCTTCGTAAGCACTGCAGTAAATATAATTAAGAATAGAATCGATAAATATTATCTTAATATATGACCTTGTATAAATAAGAATTGTCTACTAATTCTTTAGCCATATCTTCTCCTTCTTTACCTATCCTAAACCTCTGAAATCTATTTTCTCCCCTCTTTTGTGGGCTAGCCTTTAATAGATGTCTTTACTGGCTCGTAGTTCTGTATTTCTGTTTCGAACCATCTTTACAAAGCTTGAACACGCTAAATTGATAATGAATTTGGCAATGTGTGAATTTGACTAGGCAACAGTCAAGCTTCTTAGTAATATCCTACGCCCGGGTCATGACGAACGCTAGCAGTAATACTTAAACCACCTCGGAGTTCCCCTTTCCCTGCAGTTGAAAGGAGTTGATGTTTTCTTGGCCATGACTTATGACGTAAAATAAAAACTTATTTTGTTCGAATGATTGCCAAAGGAGCTTTGAAAGAAAAAATAAGGATATAACTCATAAGTGCTCCAGTTTTCGTAGATTCATTCAGATTTGAAAACTGTATGTCGAGCTTGTGATGTAAGAGCCGAAGCAATATTTATGCAAGAAGACTAATGCCAGCTAGAACATGCTAGCAAGGCTTTTTTTAGTCAAGAATTTTAATCGATAACAAAATAATCATTCGATCACTAGTAAAGAAAACCACCGTGTGCAGTGATGGTATGCGATTAGTATAGCAATAAGAAGCCACCCAGTGGATACGGTCACGCGCTTGGTATGGATGAATAGCGTTCACCAGGCGTGCTGGATGAACTGTGAAGGTGGCTACTCAATAGTATATTAACCTCATTCGACCACTAAAAAGAGTGTCTACCATTACACTTTTCTTTTCATTGATTTCGGTGTTTACCTGTCTGCTACTAGTCAACTATACCAACCATAATCCTTAATTTTCATCTCCAAAATGTTTTGTAAAAACCAACGAATATTGATGGGGCCTAATGCTCCGATGATATAGTTATAGAAAGTTATAGTATATGGTTATTCATGTGATTTATTCTATGTTAATAAATAAGCCTAAATAGCGTTTCGAAAATCATAACCATAAATTTGTTTGATCGAAGTTGTCGGCGGAAAGTTTTTAGGCCTAAGATGACAGCGAACTAAATTTTGAAATATGAACTGGGCTTTAAGAAAGACAATTACACAAATATAAATATATTCATAGAATCAACGAATGTACAATGAGATAAGTAGATTAGGTATACAATGTAAGATATTTTAACTTACGATTTACAGTAACAAGATGCGAAGAGAATTGAATACGTGAAATAAATATGAAATGATATGGTGGAATATTATGGTGAAATAATAATATAGTAAAATAATAATATAGTGACTATGATGAACTGTGAATTAGGGGCTGCAATGAGAAGTAAATATAATTAGGACCTACCTTCGTACGGTCGTTTGCAAAGAATGTGAAAGTGGAATAAACTAAGTATGATTTGTTTGGAAGTAAATGACTAATTGTAGAAGGAATGATTACCAACCTTTATAAGAAGAAAGCTGCGAGTCGACTTGGGAAGAATAGTGTGCTATTTTGTCGAGCTGAAAGCGTGTGTTTGTTTGTTTGTGTGTGAAATTTTAAGAGATGTAATTTGGAACAGTATTACGTTAAATGAATTGAAAAGTAAAATAAATGAATTAATTAATTATTAAGTTGTACACAAAATGATTTAATTTACAAAAGTTAAGTAAATTAATTGAAAGATTAAATTGACAAAGTTAAAGTAAAATAATTGAACGAATAAATTGACAAAAGTTAAGTAAAATAATTGAACAATTAAATTGACAAAGTTAAAGGGTTGCATAATATGAATTTTACATAATAATTGATGTATATATAAATATATTTAAGTTTCCCAGGAGGTTTTTATTATAGGAATGCCCAGAGGCATTGCTATAAAGTTAGTAGTAAAGTACAAGTAAAGTACAAGTTAGTAAGTAAAGTATAACAATATGTTAAAACTTGTAAAATCATTTTTTGTCTTCATTTTACCTTTAATCCTTTTACAGGCTGTAAAAAATTTGCTGCAAACTTTAAACTTTTTCTCGAAGATGTCTCTGTTGTGGAAAACCTATTTTTCTCCCTAACTAATCCATTTATCGTTGTTTTACGAGAGATTGAATATTCAAGAAGGAATGTGAGTGTTACATTTTGTCTTCGTGGCAGGAAGAAAAATGCTTGGAAAATAGAAAGAAAGTATCAGAGAGAAAGAGAGAGGAATTGGCAAGTCTGGAACAGCTGAGCCACAAACTTCAACTCTGAAAGTTCAGATAAATTCGTTCAAAACGATTTTCTTCCGTTTTGAACGAAACAGGGGTACATATGAACGCAATTGAAGCCACCTGGAGGGCAATTAAATCACTCCCGATTTCCGGCCGGCTGCTCTAAAATTCAATTTGCAAGGTATTTCGCGACGTATTTATGGAAGAAGCACAGACGGAATTTAATCCCACACTTCATCGACGAATTTGTCAAATATGTTAGCTAGGTATGCGGTGAAAGAGTATGTTTAAACAGCTGTTTTATTCGAGTAGCTTCATGTACATTCGTATTGTGTTAGGTTATATTAGTTTAGTTAAAATTAGTCTAGCTTAGGCTGAGTTAAGTTTGGCTAAGCTTAGACTAGTTTAGTTTAGGTTAAGTTAGCTCAGGTGAGTCAGGTCAGGTTACTTTAGTTTAGTTTATGATAGGTTAGGTCTTAAGAAAAATCATAATCTTTCATAAACATATTGGACTACTCATTGTGTTTTCGTATCAGGCCAAACCTTGCATTACCAATACTTCAGATTATCTTAGGATAGTTTAGGTCATAAAAAAACAAAACAGCAATGTATATTGGACTACTTCATTTTTCTTCATATTAGGCCTACAGATGCATTGGCAATACTTCAGAGCAAAATTAAAATTGGTATATATTTTTAAAGCAACGAATACTTGATCGGAATTCAAACTTAGTCATTAGACTATTTGGAAAAAAAGGATCGATTAGCTGTGTCTAGACTATTTCTCAAGGCATGTTATCTCGACTCTTATACCTTGGTCCGGGGCGTTCGCTTCAAGTGACATCATCAGAAAACTTACAGATAAAATCCAAGCTTTTTGATGACCTCATGAGAAAAGAAGGTTGTTAAAATTTCTGAAAGAACAAAATGACACAGAAGAACTTATTTTGATTCACTTCAAATATTATTACAGCTTTGGATAAAGCATTTTAAAAAAAGAGATACGGTTCAAGAAATAATACTAAGAAAGAAAGAGAATTGTATTACCTAGGCTGATCGTAGAGAACTCCTGTTCCCAGGAAAGAATTAATACCTCAAACTGGTATTAATTTTCTCTTTTACACGTTTCCATCTAAATTTAATCTTCCACGATACTTTTTACCAACTAGCGCAACCTAACTCTATTACACCGACCGAGTACAGTGGGAAAGTAAGATGTAGTGAACTCCTGCAGGAGATCCTGTTAGGAGGCCAGAAATGGGAGGTAGGTTATCGACCATGAGCCTGAAAGAAATTGTGGACTGCTGCTAGGGCTAGAAATATTCCGGTAGGGTGATCGAGGCGTGGGCAAAACTAATAGGTAGGAAAATTAAAAATAGGCCTAAATTGGAAAAGCTTCCAACTAGAGGAAAAATAATAATAATTGGGGACACATATTCTTTCAGAGAGAAAAAAACAAAAAAAGAGAAGAGGAAAATTAATTGGAGCACCTTTTCGCTCAGGGGTAAAAATGGAGATGGAGTGCAGAAGAGTTGCACTTCGGAGGACGCGGAAGCCCCGAGGCCGGATAGATGCAAAGTGGTAGAAACTTTGTACGGTGAAATCAAGGTAGCACTGGTAAAACTAATAGACAACGTAATAGGATACATATAAATATGCCATCAAGAAAGAGTTCCTGAAAGATTAGTTTCGCATGAAGGAATCGAGACCTTAAGAAAAAAATACGGCTATACCCAGCTATTCCTCCACAAATTATCGGCAACAAAAGCGTAATTTGCAGAAAAGTTGACATATGAGTTGGATCACATTCACTCGAATACTTAAAGCAAGATTGTGAAAATAGCAATCAAAACAGAAAAGTCCATCAAATAATTAAATTCTGGCAAAATGCCCACGTATTTAAGGTGGTTTGTAGTAACAGTGAAATGGCAAACAGGATAGCAACAAATGGGTTCTGGCATTTAATATGAAAATTACCGCTTAAAATTTTAAAAAAGAAAAATTTATAAATATACAAATATGCTACAACTGCTACGTACTCAAAGCTCACAGTACGAATAACTTTACGGTGAAGGAAAAAAATGCTCTGAATTCTCTGGCGAATATAAATGGAGGGAAAGTAATTCCACCACTAAAAAATGCCTAAATTGTGAAGGTAGCCACCATAGCACCTTCGCAATAGGCTGCCTGACAAGAAACGAAATCATAGGGAGGAAAGAAAGGGAAAAAAAGCAAGCAAAACAAAGGATGCAAAATGCCACTTATGCATGAGTGGCAAAGAAAAACCTAAATGAGAGTAAGGAGGCAAGAACTAATATAACGATACCGCAAGGAGTAGGCTCGGACCTCTTAGTGTGCATATAATATGCACACTTGGCCAACACATGCAAATATGGATCATTCGCTAAGATTCTGAATCAATTATTAGTTACAAACGGAATCAAGGAAATGTGGTTCCCAGAAAATCCAGAGTCGTCCGAAATCTTAGGTATGGACATACTAAAAAAGAAGAAAACGCTTCGCATTTTTTTTTTTTTAACTCCGGTACCGGAAATAGCCTGATAAGAATAGGAAGTTGGCTCACAAATACAAGGTGAAGTGGCCCAGCATTACATCTTTGGATGGGGTATGACTAAGAAAAGCTCAAGTCAAAGGACCCTAATTGACTACAGAAAGACAAAGTTATAGATAAATGACAAGGGTATAGATAAAACTTAGGCTTCTGAGTCCAGGCCCAAACAATGATCAACTCGGACCCTACTCAAAATACTAATTGCATTGTCCCGCTAAAGAACAATACTCAGACTCTGCTTGAACCATCCAGCCTCCCTAGGGTCACCAGTAGTCTCCCGGAGAAGAGAACCAATTTCTTTAATTACAAAGGGGAACAATTGTAATCACTTTTTCTGGTGACATAGATTTATCTGCCAAATTTTAATTCGTTTTTTAAAGCTAATTTCAAATATATAATCCATTTTTACCTACATGCTATAGTTATTCTGTAATTTCTATTTTCTCGTTTCCCCTAAAACTACCCTTCAGACGGACAGAGAGGATGTGCTTGTAGAAAGCAAATACTTCACAGTACATAGTAGTAAGATTGTAATAAGTGTTATTGTGCAAAATATTGACATTATTTTTTCTTTTTTCAGGTCTCATGTTAGAGTGATGGCTTCGTCAAAAGGAAATTGAGTTAATGATTCAGACACCTTCTGCTACAAATGTGGCTGTTACATGCTAGTTTTTCAAAGGCGCAATATATCAAACTTTGTGATCCGCACTTATAAGGCATATTTTGATGATCCACTTGGCGATCAAGATAAGAAAGTAGGCCCCACATGCTGTTTGCCATAGTTGTGCCGAATATCTTCGTGAGTGGACGAAAGGAAAGAGAAATGGGTCTTCCTTTTGGAATCCCGATCGTGTTGCGAGAGCCAAAGGATTATGTATCGGACTAGTATTTATATCTGGTAAATACTAAAGGGATTTGCAAGAAAAATAGGCACAAGATCGACTACCTCAACATTTCCTCGGCGATCCATTCAGTACCCCATTCTCAGTCTTAACCAGTTCCGATTTTCAGTGCATATGCTTCCTCCAGGGATGAAAATGATGTACCTGATATGGACGTCCACGGAATGGATTCAGAGTCTGCAGATTCATCATCAGATTCTAAACAATCATTAGCTCCTGACTGTTTCAATCAAGAGGAATTGA
The DNA here is from genome assembly GCA_963969495.1 of Ceratothoa steindachneri. Classification (NCBI taxonomy): domain Eukaryota; kingdom Metazoa; phylum Arthropoda; class Malacostraca; order Isopoda; family Cymothoidae; genus Ceratothoa; species Ceratothoa steindachneri. Next base: position 141,805,951 of record OZ018317.1, read on the forward strand.
ATGACTTAATACGTGATTTGGCGCTCTTTAAGAAAGCTGCAGAACTTTTAGCCTCCAGGTTCAGTGAAAGACATATACTTAACAGGTCGGTACGGGTATCATATTAACGAACAAGGGAGAGCACATTTGTTAAGTATTTCTCTGAGGACAAATAATTTGTATACTGCCACTAAGTTCCTGGTCTGTTTACCGAGTTAGGACTAGACACCTATAGCGTTGCTGAGTGGAGACTGTTTTTGGATAACTCCAAGCGTAGCGTCAAGTGTGTCCTTTTGCATAATGGCAATCACTTTGATGCAGTTCCTCTCGGTCACTCTCTTGATCTGCGAGAAACTCATAATGACATAAGAATAGTCATGGATTTAATTAAGTACCATGAACACAATTGGATCATGTGTGTAGACCTTAAGATGGTTAACTTCGTCCTTGGCCAGCAGAAGGGATATACAAAGTTTCCATGCTATATCTGTATGTGAGACAGTCGAACCCATGACAAACACTGGTCCCAAAAGGATTGGCCATTTCGGGAAACTTTGGAGGCAGGAATGCCAAACATTGTTAATGAGCCAATCGTAAGTCTAAAGAAGATCATTTTCCCTCCACTTCATCTCAAACTGGGATTTATGAAGCAGTATGTCAAGGCGTTGAGCACTGACAATGATTTTTTTTCAGTGCATAGTATCGGCGTTTCGTGCTTTGTCATACGAAAGAATAAAAGCAGGAGTATTTGATGGTCCCCAAATGCGAAGACTTGAGTGAATCTAGATTCGTGAACACCATGAATGAAAAAGAGAAGGCAGCCTGGCTCTCATTTTCTGCCTTTGTTCGTAACTTCTTGGGAAACAAAAAACGCATGACTACGAGGATCTAGTTACTACTATGCTTTAAGCATATCGTGATATGGGATGAAATATTAGTGTGAAGCTGCATTTCCTAAATAGTCACCTAGACCGATTCCCAGAGAATCTGGGAGCCGTGAGCGACGAACAAGGGGAACGCTTAGATCAGGATTTGATGACGATAGAAGAGCACTACCAAGGTCACTGGGTTAAACATATGATGGCGCACTACTGCTGGACGATTAAAGAGATCAGCCAAAGAAGACTTACAAGAGAAAGAGTTACAAACGCAAAATTTGCCCCATTGAAATCAAAAAGTATTTCAGCCTGATGTACGGTCATTAATAAATTAGCATTTATTTGATTACAGTATTTGTAATCCTAATGTGTAATTCAAGTTTCTTCTCATATGCAATAAAATGTTTGTACAAAAAAAACCTGCTTTACTATAAATAACGCAAAAGGATGATTCAAAATTACTTCAGGGCATGATGATAGGCGTGATAAAATGAAAATTAGTGTACAATATTAGTAATTGATATTACTAAAAATCTGTAGCATTTGAGAGAATCTGATTTCAGATTTGAATTCAGTTTGCTCGAATTAGGTAGGAAAATGTACCTGTGTCACTTCACCAAACACATTGTTCCCCACTGTTATTCGTGCACTTAAAGGGCCAAGACTCAACTAGTTTCAATGTCTATTGGCTCAAATAGAAACTTCTCAGTCAGGGAAAAATACTTTATCATTTAGGTATTTTCTGCAGCTGTTGCAGCTGAAGCTGCAAAGACAGCTGACATGTTAACAATATGTTCTGCATAAGTGTTGACACAGGTTACATCCCAACACAGGCTCTTTCCATTCCTAAAAGGAAACATTGTTATCCCATCCGGACGCTTACCATCTACTCCGTCAAGTCCAACTGGCTTCAAAACAGCTGGCACCCCTGCGATTTTCAGGGTTTGACATACTATATCATTGAAAGCAGAGTGTCTGGGGATCTTTCGGAACACCAGCTGACAAAACAAAAGGTGCAACCAAGGGGATCAACACCAGATCCACATTTTGTGCACACATGTGCACCCTTTATTTACAAACACAGAAATATTATTTAAACAAAGGATCTCATGTAAGGAGACCTTGGCAAGGAACGGTGAGCGAGCGAGTCCCGTTTGAGTCCAGCGGTCGGCCTTATATAGTTGAAGACTATGAAAGTCGTCACGTCAACTGTCAGAGTCATGACGTCACAGCTCTCGTGCCCCCAAAATTAGGCCGGGATGGAAAATCAGCCGTGTTTAAGATGGAAGGAACCCAACTCGCTCGAGGCCGTCTGTAAAGGAAAATAAAATGGAATTTTACAAGAATTAATTCTGGTACATAGAATAATAAACAATCAAGGATCTTTCACTTGTTAAACAAATATATACTTGAAGTGGAGTCCCCGAAGAGACGCGCGTAGGGGAAGCTCAGGCCAAGCGTCGGGATAGGAATAAACTCACCCACGTGGGACGGACAGGGGGAATTGAAAAGAAATGAGAATAGGCGACACCGAGGAGACACCCATCCAATGGCCCATTCGTAGGCATCCGCAAACGCGATGCCTCACGTGAACTCCGGAGGATTCCAGGGCACCCATGCAGAAGAAAGGAGGGTCTTCAGCAACGAGACCCTGGGACAGCGACGATAGGCGAGCTGCGACCAGAGATGGGAAAGAGAGGTAGTGCCACATACAAAATTAAGGAGACCTCCCAGGCGATTTTCGAAGTCCGATAGATAGGCGACCCGGGTGGCCCCCGCATCGAGTGGGTGAGGCGCGAAGATTTAGTAGCCAGGTTAACTTCCACACCCAGGTACGTTAGGGTTCGGAATCTTTCCATGGTGCTCTTGATCCTGTTCACACCGAGACTGGTGGCGAGCAGGGCATGTCGAAGGCGGCGAAGGGCGCCGGGTACCCCAAGGGAAAGCACGTCGTGGAGGTACGTGTAGGCGGTACACTCGTAAGTTCGGGCAAACTCCGACAGCATGGGGGCCATGCACATCTGCATTATATAAGGGCTGCCGGAAAATCCCATCGGCAAACTTTCGAAGCGGTAAGACGCCCCATCACATTAAACACCGAACCAACGACGGGCGTTCGGGTGAAGGTGAACGTGGTAGAACCCGTTCCTGAGATCCACTTTGATGGCGTAGCAATTGGCGCCCGCCTCCCGGAGAACCTTACCCAGCGAGGGTAGTTAAAAGGAGGGTGTCGTGTAGAGTCCCGAGGTGGAGAGGGGGGACATATCGTACGCGACGCGGGGGGCCTAGGAAGAGGTGATGAGCACATGTGATCTCTGTGGAGGAATCAAGCACCTGAGAGCGGACAAGGGAAGCAATGGGCTCCATCAGGCTGGCGGCCGTAGTTTCAAAATTTCGGTAGCCGCCGAGAAAAATTTTCACTCCCTTGCCAGCCGATGCTTTGGCGATGTTGGAAGGCAATGGGATACCGGTACACACATGCACTGGAATTAAATCGCAGATGTGACCCACACATTCACCCCTGGACGGGTGGGCCAGCGGGTCGAACACAGAAATTTGTTCGTCATCTCCGGCCTCGTCCCTATCCGCGTCTTCCCGAGACTTGATCTGGGTGGGCGGTAGAGCGTCCTGAGGAGGATCCTGCACCATTCGATGAGGTTCGAGCACAGGAACGGGCGCGGGATGGGGGCCATACTCGTCGATAGCTTCAATGGCCGCCCGCAGGCCAGGGTACTGGGTGAGGGGCCGCTCTCGGTCGTCTTCCTCATCCCGTGGCGGTTCTATGATGTTCAAAGCTTCAACCACGGCGGCGAGTCCAGGGTCTCATGCAAACAGACGCTCCTGCTCAGTTAGCTTGAAGTCCCCCAAGGTCCTCCCAATCCTCGTCCGGAGTCTAAACCTGTGGAAGAGAACGGGGGGAATCTATACGGGGGGAAGTGGGGCTATCGGTTATGACCAAGGGCTCCTCCGGGGATCCGAATCACTCGCCAGAAGCCACGATGTCGTGGTGGTTGTCCGCCCCAACCTCGACGTCGATGCTGAAGTGGTCCTGCGGAAAAAGGATTTAAATACACGGGGGGAAGTGGGGTAGGTGGAGGGAGGTCGGGACTAAATAGGACCTCCTCCATAGCCCAGCACTCCTCATCCCACTCACTCCTACTTTCTAGAGCATCGTCTCCTTCCCCAACCTCCGGTTCCTGGCTGTGGTGGACGGGACGCATTGCAGACGTAGGCAGAGGAGTAATGAAACACGAGGGCCGTCCTGTTGTAGATGACGGAGTTGATCTCAAAGCCCGCCACTTGGGAGGACTGCAGCCGGGAATCCTCCAAGGCGTAGCGCCAATTAACGAGCCGCTGTAGGTAGTATATCTGAAGGCGGGTGTTCAGCCTAGCCTCTTCCTCACGGAGAAGGTGTTCCCCAAGGCGATGGAAGATCAGCAGGAGCTGAATCTCTTCCCCGTCTCGCGTTCGAAGGATCTTCCCGGTCGTTGTGATGTGATTGTGCAGGGCAGCTGCGACTTGCTCACAATGGGGAGTAACACGGCCGTGGGCCACCAGGTGGGGAATATCCTGGGCCGGCTGGAAGCCTTGGGAGGACGAGGGAATGTCCTTGGAGGCCTCGGTTAGAGAACGGCTCACAAAGGAGTGGCCCGGCTGGTGGAAGCTGGCACGATGGAGCGGAGAAGGATCACCAGCGGCGGCACGGACACGAGGGCCACCTCAGAGGCAGACATACGAGGGGCGGTCAATAAGTTTTGCAATTCGGATATAAGAAGACGAGATATGAAGAAAAGTGTTTTATTATTTTTCAATATAACTGCCTTCGACTTCAATGCACTTGCGCCACTTGTCCCTGAGGCTTCAAATTCCCGACAACCAGAAATCTCCCGACTGCTGTTCAATCCACTCCTGGATGGCGAGCTGGACATCTTCATCGTCCCCAAACCGGCGTCTACGCAGTGCAACCTTGAGCTGGCGGAATAAAATGTAGTCGCTAGGGGCCAGATCTGGACTGTATGGGGGATGGTTGAGCTCTCTGAATCCCCACTCGCGCAGGGCAGCTTTTGCAACTCTGGCCTTGTGGACTTTGACGACGTTGAAGTCGATCATGGGGCGTGAGCTTTCTAGGGACCCAACGGGCAAAGACCTTGGTCATGGCCAAATTGTCATGGATGATGTTGATAGCACTTCCATGTCATATTTCAAGTTCTCGCTTGATTTCTTCGACCTTCACCCGTCGATTTTCGAGGATCATCCTCTCCACACCTGCCACATTGTCCTCGTTGGTCACGTCTGACGGGCGTCCTGGACGGGGGTCATCTTCAAGGGACTCACGACCATGGCGGATTTCCTATTCCAGCGAACAATGGCTGCATAGGAAGGGGCGGTGTCAGTGTTCACTGCAACCATGCGTTCATGGATGTCTTTTGCATTCTTGCCTTCCTTGGTCAAAAATTTGATCACTGCGCGGTGCTCAACCTTCTTCATTGTTGAAAAATTTGTGACTGACGATCTGCGATCAGCTACTGCTTCTTAAATAGACGAGGCAGGAGCGTGCGGCTGCAGGTCCTGACATGTCATAGCTTGTCCTAACACCCCCACAAACAGCCATCCCCCTTCCTCTGCTTTGCCCTACCGATTCTCAAAACTTATTGACCGCCCCTCTTAGATTCGAGAGCCTGACGACGAAGCTTAGGCGTTGTTGGCCTCTGCACGAGGCCGTATTGGGTCGGAGAGGCAAAGGGCGAACCGGGGTTCGAACTTGTCACTCGGGATTTGATCGCGTGGTCTTTTTTCTGGAGGGGGGGGGGGCATAGAGTCGGTTATTCCTCGGAATTCTGGCAAAAGGAACCTACACATAAAAAGGGGACGCGGTGATTAAGGGATACTTACTTGTTTTGTGCACACATGTCTACCTTTTATTCACAAATACACAAGAAGTATTTACACTAAGGGGCTCATGTAAGGAGACCTTAACAAGCAACGTACACGAAAATTGTGTAACGTTGAATTACCTATACCCCCTAATTTATTCTTAGAACTTATCCTTCTCTGTACCAAAGACTGTACATTTACTTTCAATGGTAACTTTTTCGCCAAAAATTTGGTTTATGTAGGGATAATTGTTTATCTCCGTTTTATCTAACTTATATATGGAATTTTTCGATACGGTTTTCCTCCCCTCTATTGGTGATTTTCCTATAATCTCGTTTCGCTATATTGGTGATATCCTTTGCTTGTGGCCCAATTCTGAAAATAATTTTATTTTTTTGAACAAACTTAATTCACTTTTACCTTCCATCAAATTTACCCTTGAAATAAAACAGAATGGAAGTATTCCTTTCCTTGATTTATTATTAATACAACGCACGCCTTCTGGTTTCAAATTCTCTGTCTATCGGAAACCAACAAATTCTTCTTCTTATATTCACTTTTACGCCTTGTAACATATTAAAGTCAAAAGATCTATTTTTATTTCAATGTTTCTCCGTTCACTTCGTGTGGTTAGTCCTGAATTCTTTGACTCTGAAGTTTCCAAAATTTTTGACATCTGCCATAAACTTTGCTATCCTTTTCATTTCCTTGATAAATGCCTTCAGTTAGCTCAAAAGTAATTTTATCGTTTTGGACTCGCGCGCCTTTTAATAACAAGAATACTCTTGTACTTCCTTTTAATCCATCCTTTCCTTCTTTCCTTCATATTATAAAATTTCTAGGCATTTGGGCAGTATTTAATATAATAATACTATCTCTAATCTATTAGTCAAGAACGCCCCTTACCCTAGTGGTAATGTATATTGCGTAAAATGTATCGATTGCTCTAAATATTACTTTGGCCGATCAGGTAAATGTTTAAAGAAACGAATTTCTCAGCATAATCAAATATAATGTCTGTCGCGGGGAAGAAAGCAGCTCATTCTATTTTCATATGTCATATCTTAATCCCAATATTGATTGGAATTCTGCTAAAATCATCTGACATAATCAAGATACGATTTCACGAAATATTATTGAATAGACCTCTATTAGTAAATTCCTAGCTTATATAAACTGGATGGTTATTTCTTAAATTATATTCACAATGCACTGTCGAAACTTTTAATTTGAGACTAAATATTTATATTAATCTTAATAAACTATTTAATTTTACATTTTTTGTGCATCTATGTAGACTTATATTGATGAAGGTGTATTTATTTTCGTTTGAGTCAAGTCTTTAAAACATTTGTACTTATTCTACCTTGGTATTTTAATCCTCTTGTCAACCTTTATTCTTTTGAATTTACCTAGTTTAATGATCTTAGTTCGTATTTATCTTCGTTCCTCCTAAGGTTTCCATTTCATATTAATTCATTTTGTTGATTGGTTTTTGGCTTTTTTGTGGGCGTTCTCTCTCTTCTGTATCATCCTTATATATATATATATATATATATATATATATATATATATATATATATATATATATATATATATATATATATATATATATATATATATATATATATATATATATATATTACAATTTTCAATACTTTTGTTATTCTTTGATAAAGAACTCGAAATAAATTGGTTTCAAGTTTTATGCGGTTTGGTTCTGGCTATCAGAAAACTGTTTAGAAACAATATACTTGCATAAGCTACCTACAATCATATTTTTTTTTACTTTATTTCATGGACTTTTTCAATTTATTTAAAAGGAATTTTTTTTAGGTTATGTCTTTTTGTGACTCTGCTTCACTAATTTTCCCCACTGGAATTTGTGTTTCTTTCAGGCCCCATATACTCTGCCATATTTGAAGATTCAAAAGGAATTGCATTATTTTGTTTGCGTACTTTAAGGAGTAAGACGCCAAGGCCATATCGTCTCACTCACAGCAAGGTTAAAATAAGGAGATAGCGCTAAAATCTCGACTTCAGTCAAAGAAATTATTCCCAGTGAGTGAACAGACTAAAATTCGAATTGTGTGAATAATTTAGTTATGTCATTATTTTAGTTTGTGATTTTTTTCTGGTTCGGCTAAACCCTTTTGCACTTCCAAGAGTGCTTTTGAGAAATTAATCTGAGTGAATTATGATTAAAGTGGGTTCGACAACCCAGTTTCGTTCTTTTGTTGTGATTTTTTTTATTTTTGCGTAAAAGTTTTGTGAACACATCACAATGTCGTCTTTCGAATTTTTTAAAAGCACAAGGTGAATCTCTTGGATTGAATGGAAAGGATATAATGGCGTACATCCAAGAGGAAGAGAAAAGCAGTAAAGCGGAAAGAAGGGAAAGAGAAGAAAAAGAACGTGATGAAAGAATGGAAAGAGAAGAGAAAGAAAGAGAGAAATAATGTGAAGAAAGAAGGGAAGAGAACGAAAGAGAGAAAATTCGTTTGCATGAACTGTAAATAATCAGGGCCAGAAGCAAAACAACTTCAATTACATCTAGGACCTAAGTGCAACAAACTGCGTCCATTAAGTTGCTCATTTTCAAGGAAGAAGATTTCGTATCTTACATCACTCACTTCGATAAAACCTTTGAGGTAAATCATTGGGATATTGAAACAGAAGGCTTAGCCAAGTTGTTACCTTGTATTAGTGCCCAGCTCAGGGCCATTTTTATCTCGCTCCCATCAGAGGCAACCATTAATATTCTATTTTTAATGCCGAATTTCCCGCTGCCTATAACATGATCTCCTTCATTGTTACAGATGACCTTCTTCTCCGCGTGTGCTCAGCAGCCACTAGCACAGAGTCACGAGTATTATGTGTGCTCTGCTCCCACGTCAAACGCATCCTTCGAACCGACCACAATAGTCTCTTCTTGAGACATTTTATCCACACTAAGACGGCCCAACGGGTCTTTAAATATTTATATTGGCCCAGGTGCATCTGCCGAAATCCTCAATTGTTGTCGTTCGCGTGACATCTGCCAGAAGACCGCCATTAGAAGGCGAGTCAAGCATGCACCCTTGAGAAGGAGCTCATTAATCTCCGAACCTTTCTCCTTAGTGGCGATTGATTTGATCGATCTGATTCACCCAACTTCAAGTGAGGGCAATAATTATGTTCTAATTCTGTTGGATTTTGCGACTGACTCCCCGAGGCAGTGCCACCTAAGAAGTTTGACAGCATCTCTTGTGCAGAGACACTCATCACGATTTTTTCCCGTGTTAGGCTGCCGAAAGAGATATTGTCGGATCGTGGACTCCAATTTACGTCCCAATTAGTAATATGCGGGCAAGCTGCTCATGGTAAAACCGCTTTTTATACCCCCGTTCCACCGAGACGGAAATGGGATGTGCGAAAGGATAAATTGCAGTCTTAAAGCCATTTTGAAGAAATTATGTACCAAGCAGCCAAGAGAATAGCACAGATTTCTTCCGGCAGCTCTCATGGCGTATAAAGAAATTACCCATAGCATCACAGGTTTTGCTCCGTTTGAATTACTATACGGAAGATATGTACGAGGCCACTTAAGCATATCGAAAGAATTATATGCGAACCAAAAACTAGATCAGAAAATCCAATCATCGTACTCATATCTGCCTGAGTTACGACAGAGGTTGGAGAAATGCGACGAAATAGCGTATCAAAATGCGGACGTTAACCTGAATAAATATAAAACTTACTTCAACTACAAAGCTGAAAATAGAAAATTTAAGCCAGGTCAGGAAGTCTTGTTGTTGCTCTTAACAGAAAACAACAAATTATTGAGCCAACGGAAGAGCCCTTATCAAGTGATCGAGAAACGCTGACCAGTCGATTATTTGAATGAAATGCCAACAGGAAGGAAGCTTTTCCACGGAAATCTCCTCAACAAATACCAACGGCACACATGGACTAACCAGATTGTGGCTATAAATAGAGAATCGCTTATAAAGATAAAACATACCAGATGTGCATCAATTTTATTAAAATAAATTCGGTAACCTTATTTGATGCAGAACCGATCTCTCTTATCTACCAGAAGTTTCATCTTTTTGAGAAAGCCAAATTCATAACCGAGCTGGATTTGTGCAAGGCCTATTATCAAATTCCACTACGAGAAGAGGTCAAGGAATACACAGCTTTCCCGCTGAAAATGGGCTTATGCAATTTCGACGACTCCCTTTTGGCCTCGTTACTGCATGCAGTATTTATAATCGGATTATGAGAAGGATATTAGATGAGTTGCCAAATATATCCCTTTATTTATAATATAATTATGTTGCTACGAATGAGGGGAATCAGCACTTGAATGCTTTTCACGCACTTCTACAAAGACTCCGAGAACATAATTTAACCATTGGCCCCAGTAAATGTCACTTCGCCAACAATACAATCGACTATTTAGCCTTTGTCCGCGAGCAAAAATGAATAAAGATCTTTTTATGGTCTCCGCATCATTTTACGATCGTTTTATTCGTAATTACGCCTCCCGAGTTCATTGTCTGAAAACCACTCACGATTAAAAGTTTCAATCAACTCAAAGGTAAACATGCGTGTGCACCCATATTACGTTTGCCCAATCCCGAAGGAACCTCTTGGCATACAAACAGATGTCAGCAACGAGGGAATAGGTTCTGTTCTCGTGCAATACGGGGAAAATGATGAGAGCTTTCCCATTACGTATGCAAGTCAAAAATTTCTACCATGAGAAAAGAACTACCCACGGGAATAAACGAGAGGCCCTCACGATAATTTGGTTATTTAAAAATTTAAAATGTTTCTGGCAGGGAAAGAATTTATATTAGAAACTGACCATAACTCCTTATCCTAACTCCGAAATGCAAAACAACAATAATGATAGTTTAATGCGCTGGAGTTTGTTTTTACAATAATTTCAATTCAGGATGCAGTATATTAATTTCCCTTCGCACTGATCCTGATTGAGTTATCTTTTTTTAATTTTGAGATTTATTTGTTTTCTTATAATACAAATAAAACTTTTGTAATGCGTTCTTCAAGGCCTGAGGCCTTCCCAGAGCGCACGTTGGGCTGAGTTGAGAATGAAAATTCAATGGAAATTCAAGAGGGGGGAGAAGGCAATACTGAAAAGATGCGTTTTCAGGAGACGCTTAAATGTGGTAAGAGAGGGAGAAGACCTGATTTCAGCAGGAAGAGCATTCCACAACTTAGGGGCGCAGATTGAGAAGGAGCAGTCCCCCATTGAGCAGAGGGGTGAAAGAGGAATATTCAAAAGAGATGCATGTGATGATCGAAGGGCCCGAGAGACATTGCGTGGCGAGAGGGCAGAAGAGAGGTAAGACGGGGCTTTGTTGTTTAGGGCCTGACAGGGAGCCAGTGCAGTTCATGCAGCAAGGGTTTCGAGGGAGAGAAGCGAGGGTGACGGAGGAGAAGCCGGGTGGCATAGTTCTGTACAAGTTGAAGGGGGCGGAGAGAGGAGGATGGCAGATTCAAAAGCAGAGAGTTACAGTAGTCGAGGCGTGAGGTGATGAAGGCATGAACAGCAGTCTCAAGACTTTGGCGATCAAAGTGAGAGCGAATGCGAGAGAATTTACGAAGGAAACATAGAGAGGATTTGCCGACATTTTGGATATGAGGCTTAAAGGAGAGATGCTCATCAAAAACAACACCCAGATTCCTAACGCAGTCAGAGAAAATGATAGTATTACCGCCCAGAGTAAGCGAGGGAAAGAGAGATTTAGATTTTTTGACAAGAGCGGGGGTGCCGACGAGGAGGACCTCAGTTTTGAAGTGATTAACCCTGAGGAAGTTGGTAGAGAGCCAGTCAGAATGGAGGAGTAGGCAGCCAGTAGGTCAGTGATAGAGTAGGCAAGAGACATGGGGGATGAGGAAACGAAAATTTGAGTGTCATCAGCATATAGGTGGAAGAATAGACCGAGATTACGGAGAAGGGAACTAAAGAGGAAAAGGTAGATACGAAATAGTAGAGGACCAAGGACAGAGTCTTGTGGCACTCCAAAGCGAATGGGGTTAGAGTCGGATGAAAAGTCGTCAATCGCAACGGATTGGGTACGAGACGAGAGGTAAGAGTGGAACCAGTCAAGTACGGTGCCTGATATGCCGAGGAAAGAGTAGAGACGATCAAGTAGGACGGTATGGTCAATAGTATCGAAGGCAGAGGAGAGGTCGAGTAGAACAAGGATGGAGGTAAAACCCCTGTCCGCGGATCTCCGTAAGCAATCGGACACATTGAGAAGGGCGGTTTCTGTTGAGTGATCTGACTTGAAACCAGATTGATAGGTTTCATCAATGTTACAGGCCACCATGTGACTGTTGATGCGTGAAGCAACCACTCTCTCCAGAACCTCAAAGAGGAAAGAAAGTTTCGAAATCGGGCGATAATTGGAAGGGTCAGTGGGGTTCAGTTGAGGCTTTTTAAGAATCTGACGGATGTGGGCACGTTTGAAGGAAGAGGGAACAAGACCAGTTGCAAGTGAAGTGTTGAACAGGTGAAGAAGTGTTGGGAGGATAGCAGGATGAATTTTACATAACAGGTTTGGCGGAAAAATGTCTTTGAGGAGCCCGATTTCTTAGAACGCGAGAGCAGGGCTGTAAGCTCCAACGCGGTCACAGCGGGGAAAACGATAAGCCTATGTAATATATCCAATTAAGTTTCAGGAAGCATGTACCCTTTTGATATATTTTCTCTGTACTGATTGTGTTACATATCGGCCTTACGTGCAAACCTAACCAGTGCTCTTGGAAAGTACTCAAGCTCAGTGCTCTTACCCCTCGTGCTCTTCTCGAGCAGCCGAATCTTTGGGTGGCAGATCCACCCGGAATTGGAATCCTCTTTTGTCGGTGGTGTGCGACCGAGTGTTTATACTTTGATTTATCTTTCATGTCCATTATTTTATTTTTTATTTATCCCTTATGTCCAGTATATTATTTTTGTTTTTACAATAGTAAAGTTTATTTTGGTTTGCCCAGTTTGATATAAAAAAAACCTATAAATAGTTGAATTAATCCTGGCAAGTATAACTAGTCACTTTTAGAGATTTATTGAAACCCAAAAATCAATTGCATTATTCGAGGCAAGGCGCAACTGCAGAGTTGCCATGCGTGCTATCCGCCAACCGTTTCGAGACACGAAAAGCAAATGGAGGTTAGAATATCTAACTTGACCTATTACAATATAAGATCCTAAATCTCGAAATTAACAACAATTCGGTGCGAATTCTCTTTAACTATATCACGAAAAGAAAAGGAAGAATCGTGATAAATAAATACAAGGCACCAGAATTTGAAATTAAAGCCGGATTGCCGCAATGCGGGTGATTATCTAACACGCTATATTCAGTTTATGTAGCTGATATTCCACCATCGATTAGACCAGAGAAGCTGAGCATCTAGTTCGCGGATGATATCAGCAAATGTATAACATCCCGAAATCGAAATGAAATAAGGCAAGCGAGATTAACTGCACTAGAAATTGGTAACTTCAAAGATATGAAGAAAAATGGAAAATATGGACGAACACACCAAAATTTACAATAATTGCTATTGCAAGACAGAAAACAGCCGATATCATATATGAAGTAGAATTGTACAATTGTAGATGCGAGGGTAAAGCTTTGGGTCTAAAGATAAATAAGATCAAAAGGTTACATAAGTTACCAACAAGAAAGGATTCAAAGAACAGTTCCAACTTTACAATATGTATATTCAATCCGAAGAATTTTGATGAAAAACAAGAGAAAAATTTATATGGCATTGAGCAGGGGATCACTAAATTACCACCCAAATACCACTGCATATGATGTCTCAAAAACAAGAACAGAATAAGGGTCTAAGATTAATAACGAACACCGGGAATAAGAAAGTAAAAAATGAGCGACCTACACGCACAGCCCAATTTACCACCTATAAATAAGTTCCTCAGAAAAGGGAAAAGAGATATATGAGAGAAAATCAATAATCTCCAACAAGTTTTAGCAGATCATATCTATTTCCACGTCGACCAATGCCTCTACTTCATTTCCGAAGCTCAAGGCATCAGCTGACGAAAGAAAATGAGCGAATATATATGTGATGAATTCAGAAAAGAAGACCAAACGGAACATAAAAAATGCACCGAAAAGAATGGAAACAGTATACTAAAAACGACCAAAAATGCCGGACAGAGACGAATAATCTTACCAGAATAATCAATGAAAAAATGAGAACCGAATTTGAGACAACCAATGAATATATAAGAATGGATTTTTGTTGTGCTATCTCCTATCAGAGGAGTGGAATTTAATGAAGTACGAGAAAAGTTCGAAAGAAAGTTTAGAAAACATAGACCGACATACATTTTTTTTCTTTTTAATATCCATTAAGAAGAGATTTTGAAAAGGATTAACAAAAAATTACATTTTCTGACACCCTGTACATGGAACATTACATTTTTTTTGCAGAGCACAATTTGAACATGATAAACATAATTCAACAAGATCTTATTATAAAAGTTTTCAATTTCATCATAATTCGCACTCAAAGTTGCGACACCCGATATACAAAATGAGAGAGACATTATTGTATTTTTTCTCTCAAAGCTTTTCTTTTTCAATTAATATACCTCAATATATGTATGAGTGTCCAGTGTTTTCTTAACATTTGCATGCTTGCGTGGATAGCACATAATTTTAATATAGTCAGTATCAAACGGTTTAAATTTGATCAAGCGAAGAAATATATATCGAGCAATTTAAGTTTTGAAACAAAGGAATGAACTTACGCTATAAAACAGAAAAAATAAAAATAAATGATAGATAAACTCATCTGAATTATGAACCTTATATGTTCTGCCATCTCCAAGCCAATCCTCGCCATATTCAGTGAGTTTGGGGTGATTTGAAAACCCGATTAGTTGGATGAATCAAATAAAGAGGTTGTTTCGTTTTACCGCTCATTCTCACCTAGAAATCTCTCTTTTTACTTTCTTCTTGTCATTTATGTCATCTTTTGCCAGTTACGATCTACATTTTATGAGCACCACCCAATTACATTACACGGTAGAGTTTCATTCCACGCAATATTGTAGATGGAAACCAATGGTAGGTGGGAATCGGGGTGAGTGTGGTATAATATTACTAAAATATTTCGCCCTGCTCTATATTCAGCACAGCAATCAATGCAACGATGCATATATAGATATTCCCCACAGCTACTACAACATATCATATATCATAGTTGCAATCGAAGTGGAAGAGAAATTGCCTCTTAGTAGAAAACTCTAATCATTTTCCTTTCATTTGCTTAACAAAAAAAACGAAAACTGACAAAGGCATCTCCATTAAATATGTCTTACAAATAAGTTCTCAGAAAAAGAAGTAAAGTAAATGAAGGTATAACTGTATAGAAATTACAAAGTATAATTAAGCGGACGTTCAAGAAAACGGATGGAGGCCCAGTTCGCTTGAACTAGCTCATGTTTTTCTCGAAAGCCAAGACCCCTCGTGAGGAATTTTAAAAGAAGCGACCTCGAAGATCAAAGAACTTTAAGAAGATAATTAAAAGAAAATTATTGCTAGAGATTATTATTGTTGTTGCAGAATTCGTTTATAAGCTTTTATTTTATTAAATATTAAATATTCTCACTCCAAAACATATATGATACATTTAATATATATGTATTCATTGTGTACTAACTTTTCGTGATTCAAACTGATCATACCTTCAGAGTAGGAGGGTTTAGGTAGAAAGGATTTTATATACTTTGCGAACAAACCATCCCTTTTTTCAAACTCCCAAAACTCGTAAATTTCTTGATCTTATACTTCTTTTCTAGGGCAAGTTTTAGTTCAGGGGTGGTGTACACTCCGCTAATCATACGTTGCTTTTCAGAGGGATGGCACTCGTGTGAGTTTTGCTGAGCGCATGTGGTAAATAGTGTGAAAGTAAGTATACCATCTATTGATTAAGGAAGAACTGGAATATACAGATCATTACGAGGAAGAACATCAACTTTCACGATACCGAAATATTTCTCTTTCACATCTTCCTTGAATTTTTGAATAGACGGACTTTCTCGCACAGATCGCAACGTCGAGGTGATCCTACGGGATATGGATTGTTTTTCCTGCAGGTAAGGCCATAAGGAGCAAAAATCGACGTAATGGATTTTCACACTTTCGGTTGGTGGGTAGTATAATATAAATTAGTTACATCTGCAGCCAAAAAGTGCACTCCCCAAATTCAATATACCATTCACTACATCGGCGAAGATTGTATTAACTGTTTCACGCCGTCCTGGAATGGTTTGCCTTATGATTTCAAATTCACACTCCCAGAGAATGATAACCTTCCATTTGCTATTGAGAATTCGATCACTCTCTTTTGTGTGGTAGTAGCGGTCCAACCACCAAAGTCCACCAATGACAACATCTTGTTTGAGACTACAGTCCTCTTTCTAACACCCATGACAATAGCATCCATAAAAAAGAAAAACGGTTCCTCATCCTGATGGCGAAACCCCGTGAGGGAAAAATACCCTCCCACCAACAGAAAGGCTTTTCTCACCACCGTTTCTTGCATGCAAAATCTGGATTCCTCTAACGTGTTCTTCAAACATAAGCCAACGTATATCCTTATAAGAAAAAGCTTTTGACTTTTTCCTGTCGATAATTGCAATTGAATGACCTGGTATGAAGACATCTTTATACACCTTATAACCCATGAGGCTATTGTAATGCAAGACTGGATAGGATCAATGTTAAATCTTCTGATGAAGGAGCACTTAAACTTCTGTATGAATATTGTATTCTTCTTCCTGGAAATTCAGGTAAAAATTACTGTCAAAGTATAGTTTTTTCTCATTGTTCATTTTCTCATAGTAAAAATACCTTTTTTTCAGGAACCGGGCCAATATAATTCAATGTTTTCTCTAAAAGAAAAATCGTAAGGAAAATAACCTATTTCCATTTCTTGGATTCCCATTGTTTTTCACAGTTTTTTCAGTGATGAGGGCATGAATAGGAGTGTATCCAAAAATATTAGGTCTTGGGCGAGCTCAATTTTAAAACTTTTTATCCTCGCTTCATAGGATTTGAATTAAAGAGATTAGGATTACAATATTGCAGCAGCTCGTCATAGAAGAATTGGCCATTGAATTTGGCATAGTTATGTGCCATCACATATGTTTTCACATTTTCTCTCGATTCTTTGTTCGTATTAACTCTTCTATAAATAGTTTCAAGGAGAGTTTAAGGAAGTATGAAAAAAAATAATTTGTAGAGAAAAGATTTTGTATATAGTTATCTGAAAGAAGTTACATAATTCATTATACAAAAGGACAGTATGAGTGAAGGGAGTGTGAAAAATTTTTAATTTATATCTCCATGTACTTCATCCATCATTGGGCGGACGTCTGGCGGAAAAACGCATTTTTAGAAAGATATTTAGTAAATGTGTTGAACTCTCAGGGAGTTATCAAACCGTACCTTTCGGTTTCAAAGGGACCTTATATAACATTTAAAAAAATTACTATACATTCAATCCTTGTCAGCTATTATGAACTATTTATGTATATAACTTTCTAACATTTATAATATTCTCTGTATAATGTGAATAAAATAAAGATAAAATAATACGCGTTATTCTACCAATGTTTTAATTTGTCTACAAAAACTCATCACATTCTCTTGATCTTGTGAGAAGGAGAATTTTTTCATCCTTGCCTCTTCAATCTTGGATTTCATCATATCAGTGAGCTGATGAGAATACCATGAGAGAAAGCGAAATAGCAGAAGTTTTGTGTCGAATATAGCTATGTTCACTACTTTCTCACCATGTTAGAATGTAATATGCAGAAACACTTATACATCAATGTACTATGGCAAACGGATAGACCTCCTACAAGGAAAAGCTAATGCATAAACTCGTTTTTTTTATTTTTCACCGATGATTAAATCTTCTAAATCCATAAACGGGAGATGTTCAAGTATTTTTTTTCCATAATTGTAGTTAAAAGGTGAGTGAACTGATCCTTTATACAGAAACTCAATCCAATTAATTGGGTGTTCATGAATAAGTCGACGAAGACGATCGAAGAAATCAACCGTAGATAAATAGTTTGGGCTAAATTTATAGTCCAATCCCACACATCTTCGGTTACAAAATATTTACTAAGTCTGGGTGTGGTACCTTGTTGATGGAGGGACATCTTAGAACGTGTGACAAACATAGAGGCTTAGCGACATATAATTTAAAAGATGGTAACTAGACGGACCAATTAAAGGATTGTAAAAGGTTAAATGGCAACGACTCCAATTTTATGATAATACGGGAAAATACACTAAAATTCAAACGGCGTCAAAGAAACCCTACAGTTTTGTTAAAACAAAGTTCACTGACCTAGGGGGAGGGGGAACTGGCAAGAAACCAATAAGTGCGTGCGTGTGTACGTGTTAAAATGTGATCATGAGTGTGTAGACTCGGACTCAACCCTACAATTCTACTGAGGCATAGTCATAGTGTTAGTGCCATACAAAATAATGTTCAACTTAAATTATACCTAATTATTATTTTTAGAATTCAGCCTACAACCTAACTTATTACGGCCTTCAACACAGGAAAACTTCCCCACCCCTACTTTATATAGCTGTAATTATATTAAGCTGCCGTTTTAGTTTCTTGGATAGTGTTTCGTTTTTGACTAGTTTTCTAAGTTTTTATGTCTTCCTTGGTTTTGTTTGTTTTTTTCATTATACGTTGTAAATTTGCTTTAGTTGGCTAAAGATTCTTTTAATTTTATGTTGTAAGTAGACCTGACCATTATCAAAGTACAACCTCATATATCGGGTCGTTGTTTGACTGTTAAAGAGAGAATGGCTGATTTTTCTTTCATTGAGTTTTCTACTTTTTGTTATTTTAGTTTCAAAATAAGAAAGATTTGATTTTGTCTTTAAATCAACTTTGTTTATTATTTTATCATTTCTTCTTCATTTCTGATAATGATTTGTTGTAAAGCCTTTCTATTTCAATTCGTTTTTGTAATTTATAGATCCTATTCATTATCATTATTATTATTATAATTTATTATTATTTTAGATTATTTTACCAAAAGTGAAATTAGTTGGAAGAAGAATGGCTAATTTTCCTTAAAGGAAATTAGCCATTACTCTTCGGTTGTCTCCAAAACAGCATGTCTACAGGGTGGGCATAAAGTGGCAATTCCACAGGGTGGGCGGAAAGTCCAATTATAGGTTAGGTCAATTGTGGGGACAATGTGAAGAGGAACTATCCGTGGACTAACCGTCCACCACTTAACTAGATCAGTCACAGGAGGAAGAACACACGATTTCAAGCGCTTTTATTTTTATATACAACAAGCATGAAGATGGGTGAGGCTTATATAATTAAAGATGGTCACTGATAAATATGATACCAAATTAAAGTAAGTCTTTTTCTTTTTTCCTGTAGGCAGGTCACCCTCGTTTAATTTCACGCTAAGGGAGTGCATGGTGTATCCAATTTTAAACGGCTATTATAGTTAGGGTTTCACCCATAACTAGTAATACTATTGGGCAGGTGTATAACAGTGGTATGTATTAATTGTAAATCCACCCAGCTCCTACCTGGCACAATGGTGAGAATGTAAAATTAAGATCAAAGAGTGGCGTGAGGCAAGCCTAATATGATCATGATTGATACCTAGAGCAGCAGGCGTTAATGAGTACTAATTTCCCCCCTTAAATAGGCCAAACGCCCTTAAATTGGGATGGACTATAGGATTTTATCTTCCTGTTCCTACTTCGTTCACCCATGATTAACGAACATTTACATTTACCTATTTGAACGTCTTGGCAGAAGTTCTCACCAGGCGGTCTTATGTAGTCGATTGATCCCCCAAATTCATCTTGGAACCATCAAAACAAAGGCGCGACCAGTCTCCGCTGTCTCTTTCTGAACCTTGATGTCAAATCCTATGTGCAAAAGCTTTTTCATATCCGAGGCTCACTTTGCATCCCTATCCATGTTGGTCAGTCATAGTGGTTCGTTCTTCTATTACTTCTAATTTATGGCAATACTTTGAAGCTCCATTACATTTTACGTAACGTTTAAGGTACACGTCAATGTCCATCTGACCACGTATGTGTGTCATGCTTTTGTTTTTTGCGTCTCCGCAAAGATCGATCCTAACTCATCGTCGTCGATTGAAAAGGACCTGTGGCGCAATTAACTCAATAATGCATCGCACCTTGTTGCAATGGACACCTCACACACACATTACTTCCCTTCTCTTCTCCTCTTTGGCAAACATGCGTTTCAACGTGACTCCTTTTCCGGTGGGCCCGTGAGTGCTTCCTCGGTGACTCCCCCACATTTCCATCATGGCTTTCACGATATACCAAATGAACAGGGACATATCACTCCTTCATCAACTTCACGATGGCATACTTCTTCCTACCTTGTCTCACACTACACTATCATGAGTATAATTTTACACGCTGCGGGCCACGTGCGGCCGAGATAATCTGATCGAGAGTGCTTCACGAGATCACAATGGCGTTAACTTCGAACACCTTAAGCAGTACCCAATTATAGTGTCACCTGTTGCTGTTACTTCTTCGGGACTTTCCATCGCAACCCTATTATTAGAAATTTCAAAGCAAAGACCAAGCTTTGAACTCACGCATGCTGAAATCTATACTCAACATCGCTGAGCACCTAACAGTGGTGGAGCCAGGATAAAATTTGGGGGGAGGGTTAACCTGAATTCCTTTCTCTGCGAACTCTGAAAAGAAGCATTGATAATAAATAACAATATTTTACACAGGGTGAGCACTAACTCTCTCAAATCGTTTTTTTTTTTCAAAGCCAGAAAATTATGAATTGTGGTTTTTGGACTTCAGCTAAGGTATAATAGTGAATAGATATAATTATTTTGGAGATTTATCTGTATTTTAAAATGTATCATGTTAAGGAAATTCAATCGAAACTTCTTAAAAACTGTCATATATATATATATATATATATATATATATATATATATATATATATATATATATATATATTCTGAATAGACGAATACAAGTATTGCTTGATAAAGAAATAAAAGGGTCTAAAATTTTTTAGGGGGGGGGGGGCTTTAGCCCCATAGCCACCCCTGGATCCGTGCCTGCCACCTAACCAATTTACTTAATCCCTCGTTTCCCTATTTGCAGTATTCTTGAATAGTAGAATAAAAAATAAGTGAACGAAACCTATTTCTATTCTGGTGTCTCCAACCCCCTTTATTTATTGAATCCATTAAGGAGACGCTTTCGTTGTAGAACTCGGACAGATTCACGAGCGTTGTGACCTATTCCATTCTCGAGCGCTTAAGGTAGATTCCTTCTTTGTGTCTACTCGAGCGTTTTACAAACCATATATTTTCACTTCTCCTAACTAACCACGTTTTATATTTCTTCTGGAAATGTTCCCGTTTTCTGGCCTCTTTTTAATTAACACCTATACGAAGTATTGGGGTGGCAATCTGTCCGTTGAAAAATAAGTTTATTTTTAAAATACATGATAAATTTGAGTAATATCAGAGAAGAAAGGAACGCGTGTGAAATTTTAGTATATGAATGAATTAATTTTAAGCTCATCTATGACAGGAGTGTGCTCTGTTATCTCCTATGTTGAAGATATAGTGACCATAAACATAAATGATGGTAAGATATGAACTAAACGTTTGGATAATATAATGGTTGGGAACATTATCACAAAATGAAAGGACTCTTTGGAACAGTGCGGGCGATATGTCAGTCTCAAAGTCAATAACTGTGAAATATAGCATAAATCCATTGTTATTGCTTCCTAGATCAACAATTAAGAACGTAGCGTTCCATTATATAACATTTTTACAAAGTTTCCATTTTTACATCACTGTAACATGGTTAGGATATTTTACACTTCCCTCAATATATGTGGTTAATAGATGCATCCGAAATGGTGAAACCTTTTGTTCTAGGCAAGTATGAATAGGTGTCGATGTCCTGGTTATTTATAACGTAAAACATATGTTAAATATAGAGAGGCGAGTTTGCCTTGCAAATGCAGTCTGACGCAGAAGGACGATTATTCCCTTAGCAGGAGTTGTTTTCGTCACTCCGACGCCGGTGATTTGCAGACAACAGGAAAACCTCCCTCTATCGGTAATGTTGGTCTGAAAAATGAAATTAATTAACCATGGTCATAAAACTTTACAAAGTCATAGCCTATAACTTTTCAAAGTTTTACGACACACTATAACTTATAGGGTGTGGCCTAGCAGAGTGGAAACACAGCTTCCGTTTACACCAAAGTTACGCTTCATCGGCTGTTGTTTGTCAATGAATCGAGTCCCTATAAAGGGCGGCTTTGCTACACATAATATACGCTGTAGCGTCCGATGGTCAAATCACAATTTCATCTGTACAGTCATGGAAAAAAGGTTTGAGACTACTATATATCTTTATACAATAAAATATATAAAACTCATCAAACGTTGCATTTTGTTTTAATATGTTTGTCTCATAATTTGAAGGTGAAATATACATAAAAATATAGTCTAAACCAAGCTAGTTATAATGATTCTAACTTGCGTGTGTGTGTCCGGCCAAGCATTTAAAAAAAATAGAACGGGATTATCTTATGGGAGCCAAGAAAAGAACAAGAAGAAGATCATTGACATTGTTGGCTACAAGGAGGTGCTAATAAGTTAAAACATTTACATAAGTGCAAGACATACATGAAAATTGCTGTTGTCAGGGATGTTGTTGGTAATGTCTGACACTGCTGTTGAATGATTTTTTTCCTTGCACACCAATTTTGAATGTGTTGTGGAATAAAAAACATTTTTCTCTCGCACACTTTCTTAATTTTGTGAGCAAAGTGGACAAGCGCCGCAGGCCTAGCCAAAAACTCCCATTGGACGGATTTTTGTAAGATTTACGAGTATTTATAAATGGAGTCAATTGGTGCGCGCAGTCACTATTTACAAATGTGTCCCATGTTATTCAAGAGTACTTCAATTCGTTTTGACCTGCTGGAGACCAAATTTATGGTCATACTTTAACTGATATTGTTCCACATTTTGTTCAAAAGGACTTGAAACTGCTTATAATTGTATGGCTTCTTTTCATTAATTGACAGTTTGATTATCGCCTACAAATCCTCTATTGTGTTTAAATCTGGCTAATTCCTGGGCTAGGGCCCAAAATTCGATGTTATTTTCATCCAAGGGCTTTTTTATTTCTTTTTCTTTGTGATAAGGTCCGCTATCATGCTGAAAAATACAGGTGTCGGGGAAAGTGCTGATGAAGCAGGTTTTGGTACTATTTTGAGTTCATGGTAATGTCTTTGGCCAACAATGTTAGTGCTTTATTTCACTTAGATGAGAGGCAGCACCAGACATAAAGAGTTACAGGATGTTTCACCGTTGACACTACACATGACTCATGAAAGCGCTCCCCTTTTCCCCTCCTAACAACGAATTTTCCAGAAGCTTTAGACAAGCTGGAGGAAGGTTCGCCAGTGAATAACAGTACCCCAGTCTTCATCAGTAGATTCTTTATTTCCCCTACAAATTTAGAGCCTTCCGTTAGGTTTTCTTGGTGAGATGAAGCTTTGCAGCCCCTATCGACTAGAGAAAAGGGGAGGGCTTTCACGAATCCTGTGTCGTACTAATGATGAAGTATCCAATTACTCTCCATGTCTAAGGCTGCTTCTTATTTAAAGGAAATGAAGCTCTTGTCATGCACACCACAAGGCACTATACACAAAAATAAGTTTTGTTCCCAATGAGTTTCTACTCATATGAGAAAAAGTATGTTGGAGCGTGTTGAAAGTTTGGCAAAACAAACTAAATGATACAAAGAAGCAAATATACAAACAAAGAAAAAGAAAAAAAGATACGCGTTCCCGTATTTTGTGGTTAAAATATACAAATTTACTTTACGAACAAAAGTTTAATACACAAAAAATAATAAATGGCTTAGAATTAGTTTAGGCAAGGGTCCAACGGGTTTCTACTTAAACTATCGCCTATGCAGTTATCGGTAACATTTATATACAAAATGCGGAGTTTGAATTCCTGGAGGAACAAACTCCATTGCATTGAACGACAGTTGTTATTTTTGACTTAGCTCAACTAGGATGGGGGTTTATGATCTGTTTCCACTACGAATTCCTTCCCTACTAAATACATTTTAACTTTTTGGATTCCCCAAACTATAGCGAGCTCCTCTCTCTCTTTCTCTCTCTCTCTCTCTCTCTCTCTCTCTCTCTCTCTCTCTCTCTCTCTCTCTCTCTCTCTCTCTCTTTCTCTCAAGCACTGCATAATTTCTTTCGCGCGTGAGTAATTTTTGGCTGGCAAAAGCGACGGGGAAACTTTCGTCGCTATACCCATATTGAGGAGAACACATCCTATCCCATCATTACTTGCGTCGATGCTTATTCCAAAAGGTTTGTCCGGGTTAGGGAGAGGAAAGATAGGAGCGGATGCTAGCTTTCCTTTGAGTTAGTTAAAGCTGTGAGTCGACAATAGCATCCAATCGAGGCGGTCGGGGTCCTTCTTCTTTAAGAGCTCGCATGGATATAGATGCAAAGTTTGATATAAAACGACGATAAAACGACGCTGAGCCTATGAAGTATCGCAGCTGCTTTTTGTTAGCGATTGGGCAGGGTCATATCCACAATGGTTCAGATCTTCTCTTTCTGGGGAGGTAACCGGTCATTTCCGATTTGGAAACCGAGGTAATCGATAGTGCCAAAAGCGAAATGCCACTTGCTAGGGCCAATCGTCAAATTGTGTTCCCGAAGTCTAGACAGAAAGGCTTGGAGGGTGGACAAGTGGTGATCCCAATATTAGGTGGCCACATAGAAATTATCAAAATAGGTGACGTTGGGTAGGCCTTCTAGGATCGTCAACATCCTCAGATTATAGTTCCTACAAGCCGTCACTAGACCAAAGGGGAACCGACGCAACTGGATCAGCCCCCTCTCAGTGGGGAAAGCAGTAGATTTCTTCAATTCATTCCTCAGAAAATCTGATATTAGGCCTTGCACAAGTTTAAATTGGAGATGAATTTGTCCTTCTCAAAAAGGTGGAGGTTTTGGTCTATTGCGGGGATTGGTTTTGCATCGAATGCGGTAACCGAATTTAGCTTCCTAAAATCGATGCACATGCGATAAGAACCATCGAGATTCTTAACCATGACAACCGGGAAACAATAGCTCGACTCTGAAGGTTTGATGATCTGCAGTCTTAAAATATTATCTACCTCCTCTTTGAATGCTTCCCGGAGGTGTATGAGCAAGGGGTATGGTTTGGAACAGATGAGGTCCTGGGTAGTTAATTGAATGTTGTGCTTAAAATGGGTAGCATAACCTGGGATCTCGGTGATGATGTCACCAAGGCGACACGGGAGAGGTTGCAATTGATTCATTTGAAGAGAGGAAAACTGGTCGCATATCTTAATTTCGGCAGACGGGGAATTATTAGTGTCGGGAAAGACATGCAACGAGTATTCTTAGTATTGCTCCACGTACGCGACTGGAATTACGCAAAAGGGGTCGAGGGGATAGCCAGATTCCTTTAGGGATTCTTCGTTAATTGCCATTATTTGGTTGGTGCTAGCGCGTCGGCGGTACCACTTGAGAATGTTAACAGGCAAAAGCTTTCTTACTGAGGGGTTTTAATGAGGTAATCAACGAGGCCACCTTTCTTGATTACTTGGTAGGGAGGAGTAGCAAAACTTCTTCTCCAGAGTTAAATTTCCTCTCCTTGGACTTACAATCAAAGTATGTTTAATATTTGTCCAAATTGATGTCGGAGTTCTGATACGCAATTTCGGCGTACTTTTCCATCATCTGTCTCAAATCCAGTAGGTATGAGTAATAGGTATGCAAGTCTTGATCTAATTTCTGATTGGAGTAGAGCTCCATTATGATACTCAGAGTTCCTCTAACGTTCTTTCTATTATAAAAGCTCAAATGGAGCGAATCCTAACGTACGATGGGGTATATCCCTGTAGGCAAAAAGAGCTACCGGAAGAAAACGGTGCCATTCAGTGGGTTGATCGGCACACACCTTTTTGAGAATGGCCTTGAGACTACCATTTAGCCTCTCATATATTCCATTCCCAGCCAGGTAAAAAGGGGTGGTAAACAAGGGTTTAATCATTAGTAATTTATCGACGTACTCCATCAATTCGGAGTGAGGAGAATTGGCGACCACGATCTGATAGAATATCCTTGGGTAGGCCCACATGGGAAAAGATGTAAATAAGCGCTTCGGCGCAGGAGATACTGTCAATTTTCTTGAGGGGGACAGCCTCGGGAAACCTGGTGGCAAAATTGACCAGAGTTAAAATATAGCTATAGCCTTAGCTCGGCGGAGGTGCTTTGGCCCGATTAAACCTATATCTACTCGGGAAATGGTTTCAGAGATTAGGAGTCCATTCTGTGAAGGCGCGGGTTTAACTCGCCCTTTTATTGCCGTCTTTTGGCAAATGTCACACGAACGATAATATCACAGAATTTCTTCGGTCGTGCCAGGCCAATAAAAATATTTGAAGATCCTTGTGACGGTCTTCGTGTGGCTGAAGTGGCCATCAAACAGACTATCGTGAGCAGGCTGAAGAATTGTAGCGACTTTGGAGGCAGTTTACATAGTGTGCGGGACTCGGTGCCGTTTTCTTTGGTGCACACGTGATAGAGGAGATCGTCTTTGGTGAGGAAGGAAATCACATTATTCCCTCTGATGATTTCGCGCGTCTTGTTCTGGACCTTTTTCCACAGGGGGCGAAAAGTCTCACATTCCTTCTGAGTTTTAGCAAAGTCACTGCTCATCGCCCTCTGGAATTCGGGGGCACACGGAGGTTCCAAAGGTGTAGGGGCTTGAAGTTCCTTATTCGTACGGGAAGGAGTAGTAACGGTTTGAGCCACTGGGGCAGAAGATACCCGGGCCTCGAGAGACTGACCAATTAACACTACACAAAACGTGATGGGGGCTGCAACGACTTCAGCCCAACCAGTAAAATATGCGCACTCAATTTGGCAATTAACAATTGGGAATTTATTGGCCTGCCCCAAGTAATCATGCACTATGGGAAACTTATCGTGATCCAAAACCACAGGGGTAAGTAGTTCATCTGAAACAATGCACGTGCACCCTGTATCATGGAAGAGGGTGGAGATCTGACAACCATTCACTGCTTCAGTTCCGAATTTGAAGGCCCCAGGAGTACTTTTATCAAACAAAACGTTTACCTTGTGGCCAGCGGTACTCGGTGGGTTTGAAGAAGAGGGAGCTTCATTTCGCGACGGTGGGGGCGCGGAAGTGGAACTGATTTGGTGCACCTGGTGAGAAGAAGTGCTTCTAAAATGTGAGTTCTTAGTCCAATTGGTTCTTACTTGACCCTCAAATCCACAGGAAAACTAACGCTGGTCCTTTAGTCACCTTGACGAACTTCGTTCCACTCTTAGGAACAAATTCGTTCTTGCTTATTTTAACTTGGGAGAGGGGGGTTTAACTTCTTCCCTTCTTTCGGATAGCAGTTGTGGCTATCTGCATAGACGTTGTCTCCTCGAATTAATATATCCGAACGATACAAAGGTTTGACGGATCGTTCTTGATTTGTGAACAGAGAGAATTATTCTTCGAATATATACAATTTAACCGAGAGGAACAAACTTAAACATAGCAGTTACAAGGATAAAATTTGTCCAGATAAGTTTGGGTAGGCTCTAAGGGGTTTCTCGTGGAATGGCCAGACTGTATATATATATATATATATATATATATATATATATATATATGCAAATTTTGTTGAAGATCATTGTGTATTTTGCCTTAATTAATTTCCTTTGGCAACTTTCCCTTCTTCTAACTATCTTTCTTATTCCATCTTGTAGATGGTGGATCACTTGTTCAGTATTCATCTCTCTTTTAAGTGAATGTGTTTAATATTATGGGAACTCTCCATATAATTCTTAGGCACTCCACTTTGTAGATTCATGGTTAAACGTCTCGAAAGTGTAATGGCTGTCATGCCAATATATTTTAAGTTTTTATAAAGCTTACAGTCTTTATCGGGGCAGATGAACTGGTAAACTATGTTGGTTGACTTGAGATTCGAGGAGTTCAAGCAGGAGTTGATTTTCATCAGGAGAGTGCTGGCTTTTGTTGTTTTATAATAAATGATGAGTTGGATTTTATCCATTGGATTTTTAACCTTGATGTTACGGTTAATAATCTCCTTGGTGTATTTTTCATTTATTTTATAGACTGTGGACATCTGTTTTCTGTAATACACTTTGATGTTGTTGACTTCTCCATGATTACTTTCAGTTTTATCCGCATGTTTGCAATGGTTATTTAAAAATTATTGGAGTTGTTTGCTAATCATGCTGTTTGAGAAACCATTATTCACGAGTATTTATTTTAATCGTGGAATCTCTTGGTGGAAATGTTCCCACGAAAAGCAGCATTTATAAGCTCGGCTGATTACGCTTATTTTATACCTTTCAGGGCATTCACTCTCTGCATTGAGGCATCTTTCCATGTCCGTACTTTTTTTATGTACTTTACTGATGTTGTTGCGATTGATGTTTTGAACCCCAACGTCCAAGAAAGGGAGTTTATCGCCCGTGCTGTATTCATAAAGGAATTTGAGCACCGAGTTCTCCTCAAAATGTTGCGTGATGTTAAACAGATGTTCTTCGTTTTGGATGTTCATGTAGATGTCATCTACGTATCGGCAATATGTGTGTGGCTTATTTTCCAGGATGTCTAATAATGTCTCCCTAAGTTGATCTATGTAATAGTTGGCGAAGATAGGCCCTAAGGGTGACCCCATAGCCACTCCATACACTTGCGTGTATAGATTACCGTCCTGTGTCCCGAACGGTGCCTCTGATGTGCATGAGCGTAACATGCTCCTTAAGATGTTTTGGTCAAGATTTGGAGGAAACATTGTAGGATGGTGGTACACGTTCTTTGTAATAATCTCAATGGTCTGAGCGATAGGCACGTTCATAAACAGGCTTTCTACGTCAAGGTATGATATTAGTCCTGACAGTCTTGTAGCGTGGAGTATGTTGATGAATTCCTCCCTGTATCTTATGCTATATTTTGAAGGGATCTATGTTTTTCTTTTTGCATTTAGGGTTTGAGCTAAACAGCACGTAGGAGTCGTTACTTGAAAGATGATAGGCCTCAATGGGTTGTGAGGCTTATGAATTTTTACATTCCCATTGGATTTTTTTCATGCATTTAAATTTAGTGGTGTCACTTAAGATAGTATTCAATTTGTTGTTATATTCTTCTTTTTTTAGAATGACGTATATGTTATTTGTCAGCTTTTTTTATGACTATTTATTTGTCGTTTTTTAAAGAGCTGATGGCCTTACGTATTTTTGGTGTTATAAGTTTGCTGCCAGTAAAGCATATTCGTTTGGTGGCTTCTGCGCATAGTTGGTCTTTTAGGTTGGAATTAATTTCAATGATGGCTTGATCTTGTAGCTTCAACATCGATTGGAACAGGGATTCTAGTTCGACCTTTTTTTAAATTGGATTGAATTTGGCTTGTAGGTGGTAGTTCAAACCGAGGTTAAGGGCTTCTATTTCACTAGTGGAGAGCGTATGGCTGGAGAGATTGATGAATGATGTTGTTGCTTCTGGCAGTCTATACGTCCTTTGTAAAGTTTATTAAGCTTTTTGGTCTTAATGCTTTTTTCGGAATTTTCCGTTTGTAAAGCGGTGTTGGTGAGACTTTTGGGATAGAGTCTAGTGTTGCATGTGAAATTTCGAACTCTTTAAGTTGTGATTACGTTTCCTCAACATCACGTTCAAGTTTGGGGATGGTTTGCTTTAAAAGTTCTCTCTGCCTTTCTATAAGATGGCGACGAAAGGCTATAGTCATAGGTTAATTTTTCGCTGCTAGGTCATGGATTCTAATATTAGTGTAGTTGAGTGGCAGTCTTTCCAGAATGCAAATTTTGTTGAAGACCATTGAGTATTTTGCATTAATTAACTTTCTTTTCTTTAACTATCTTTTTTATTGCATCTTGTAGATGGTAGATCACTTGTCCAGTATTCATCGGTTTATTAATTGAATGTCTTTGGTAAAAACCAAACTAATTTGCTAAGCTTTCGATCTTATTCGATCATCTTCGGAGCATTTTGAAATGTTCTTGCCTACTTTACCGATGCAATGATTGGAGTGAGGAGCTGACAGGGTAGTTGAAAACAATTTTTAAGGGGTATTTATTCTGCTTTGGTTAACGTAACATTAGAAGAAATGGGCCACTCCTGTGACTGGAATTTTAAAATATTTGTAATGTGCAATTCGAGTTTGTCGCTTAACTGTTGATGGCCAGTTTATCTTCATTTATTAATATGGCTTCTAAGATCTTCACCCTCACTTTATTGACCTCTTTTCTTTTAATAATGGTGTTATCAACGAGCATATCTCTCGTTTAGTTAATATTATGTGCACTCTCCATATGATTCTCAGGCCCTCCGCTTTGTAGATGCATGGTTAAACGTCTTGAAAGTGTAGTGGTTGTCATGCTAATATATTTAAGTATTTATAAAGCTTACAGTCTTTATCGGGGCAGATCAACTGGTGAACTATGTTGGTTGACTAGAGATTCAAGGAGTTTAGGCAGGTGTTGTTTTTTATCAGGAGATTGCTGGCTTTTGTTGTTTTAAAATAAATGATGAGTTGGATTTTATGCGTTTGATTTTTAACCTTGACGTTACGGTTAATAATCTCCTTGATGTATTTTTCATATATTTTATAGACTGTGGACATCTGGTTTCTGTAATACACTTTGATGTTGTTGACTTCTCCATGATTACTTTCAGTTTTATCCGCATGTTTGTAATGCTTATTTAAAAATTATTGGAGTTGTTTGCTAATCATGCTGTTTGAGAAACCATTATTCACGAGTATTTATTTTAATCGTGGAATCTCTTGGTGGAAATGTTCCCACGAAGAGCAGCATTTATAAGCTCGGCGGATTACGCTTATTTTATACCTTTCAGGGCATTCACTCTCTGCATTGAGGCATCTTCCCATATCTGTACTTTTTTTATGTACTTTACTGATGTTGTTGCGATTGATGTTTTGAACCCCAACGTCCAAGAAAGGGAGTTTATTGCCCGTGCTGTATTCATAAATAAACTTTACCATGGAGTTCTCCTCAAAATGCTGCGTGATGTTAGTCAGATGTTCTTCGTTTTGGATGTTGATGTAGATGTCATCTACGTATCGGCAATATGTGTGTGGCTTATTTTCCAAAATGTCCAATAATGTCTCCTCAAGTTAACCCATGTAATAGTTGGCAAAGATCGGCCCTAAGGGTGACCCCATAGCCACTCCATACACTTGCGTGTATAGATTACCGTCCGGTGTCCTGAACGGCGCTTCTGATGTGAATGAACGTAACATGCTCCTTAAGTTATTTTGGTCAAGATTTGGAGGAAACATTGTAGGATGGTGGTACACGTTTTTTATAATAATCTCAATGGTCTGAGCGATAGGCACGTTCGTAAACAGGTTTTCTACGTCAAGGGATAATATTAGTCCTGACGGTCTTGTAGCGTGCAGTATGTCGATGAATTCCTCCGTGGTTTTTCTGCTATATCTCGAAGGGATGTACGGTTTTATCAATGCATTTAGGGTTTTAGCTAAACAATACGTAGGAGTCGTGACTTGAGAGATGATGGGCCTCAATGGGTTGTGCAGCTTATGAATTTTTACATTACCATAGAGATATACAGGTGGGTAATCACCGATGATCTTTTGGTAGGGAAATCCACTGATGAGAGCATTAGCTTTAGTTATTTGTCCATTTATTTTCTTTTTTAAGTCTTATGTTGGATCTTTTTTCATGCGTTTAAATTTACTGGTGACACTTAAGATGGTATTCAATTTGTTGTTGTATTCTTCTTTGTTTAGAATGACGTATATTTTGGATTTGTCAGCTTTTCTTATAACTATTTCTTTGTGGTGTTTTAGAGAACTGATGGCCTTACGTATTTCTGGTGTTATAAGTTTGCTGCCAGTAAAGCATCTTCGTTTGGTGCTTCTGCGCGTTGTTGGTCTTTTAGGTTAGAATTAATTTCAATAATGGTTTGATCTTGTAGCTTCAACATAGATTGGAACAGAGATTCTAGTTCGACCTTTTTGAAATTGGGTCGAATTTGGCGTGTAGGTGGCAGTTCAAACCGACGTTTAGAGCTTCCATTTCATTAGTGGGGAGCGTATGGATGGAGAGATTGATGAATCATGTTGTTTCTTCTGGCAGTCTATACTTCCTTTGTAAAGTTTATTAAACTTTTTGGTCATAATCCTTTTTTCGGAATCTTCCGTTTGTAAAGCGCTGTTGGAGAGACCTTTGTGATAGAGTCTCGGGTTGCATGTGGAATTTCGAGCTCTTCAAGTTGTGATAACGTTTCCTTAACATTACGTTCAAGTTTGGGGATGGTTTGCTTTAAAAGTTCTCTTTGCTTTTCTATAGAATGGCGACGAAAGGCTATAGTTATAGGTTCATTTTTCGCTGCTAGGCCATGAGTTCTAATATTAGTGTAGTTGGGTGGCAGTCTTTCCAGAATGCAAATTTTGTTGAAGACCATTGTGTATTTTGCCTTAATTAACTTTCACTTCTTCAACTACCATCTTGTAGATGGTAGATCACTTGTCTAGCATTCATCTGTTTTTTGATTGAATGTTTTTGGCAAAAAACAAAATAAATTGCTAAGCTTTCGATCTTATTCGATCATCTTCGGAGCATTTTGAAATGTTCTTGCCTCCTTTACCGATGTAATTAGTGGAGTGAGCATCTGAGAGAGTGAAAGAAAACGATTTTTACGGGGTATTTATTCTGCCTTGGGGAAACGTAACG
Source organism: Ceratothoa steindachneri (assembly GCA_963969495.1). Taxonomy (NCBI): domain Eukaryota; kingdom Metazoa; phylum Arthropoda; class Malacostraca; order Isopoda; family Cymothoidae; genus Ceratothoa; species Ceratothoa steindachneri. The sequence goes on from OZ018317.1 coordinate 141,838,626, forward strand.
TTAGAAGAAATAGGCTACTCCTGTGAGTGGAATTTCAAAATAGTTTTAATGTGGATTCGAGCTTGTCGCTTGACTGTTGATGGCCAGCTTATCTTCATTTATTAATATGGCTTCTAATATGTTTAGCCTCGCTTTATTGACCTCTTTTCTTTTAATAATGGTGTTATCAACGAGCATATCTCTCGTTTAGTTAATATTATGTGCACTCTCCATATGATTCTTAGGCCCTCCGCTCTGTAGATGCATGATTAAACGTCTCGAAAGTGTAGTGGTTGTCATGCCAATATATTTTAAGTTTTTATAAAGCTTAGTCTTTTTCGTATACTAAACTCTTTAGGTGTCCCCCAAAGGTAGAAGTCTATGGGTGTCATGTCAGGAGACCTGGGTGGCCAACGTAACGTATCCAGCGTTTTGGATACCGATCATCCAATAACTTCCCCTAAAGAAATCGTGAAGTATGCCGGTGCACCCCATCTTTTTGGAACCACATTCCTCTGCGAATCGCCTGGGGAACATCTTCAAGCAACCCGGGTAGTACTTTATCAAGAAAAGCTCAATAATTGGGTCCAGTGAGTCTTTCTGTGAGGATGTAAAGGCCTATGAGATAGTTGTCAATAATGCCCGCCCACACATTTACGGAGAATCTATCTTGGTGACTGCTTCCCCGTGTACCATTTGGATTGATGTGGGACCACAAATGCAGATTATGCGTGTTGAATATTCCCTCTTGCGTGAATGTTGCTTCATCTGGGAAATGAATTTTGGTGCAAAATCGGGTTCTTGTCCTTGTTGTGAAAACCTCGTGGCAAATTGAACGAGCCGAGGATAATCGTCATCATTTAAGCTCACAACACGCTAAATATGAAATAGATGTCGAAAGTTGTAGTGCAACACGAGCCACGCCGTAATGTGATTTGCAGGAAAATCACTTGCTGCAGTGCGTGTGCTTGCTGTTTGATCATTATGAAAATGTTGAATAATGCCGTCCTCCATCTCAGGGTCTTTTACACTTCTAGGGCAGCCTGCATCAGGTCTTGCAACGTAAAATGATCCGGTTTCACGCAGTGTCCTATGTATGGTTGCAAATGTTTGATGCACAGGCACATGTCTGTTGGGATATCATTCACTGTACATTCTCGCAGCCCTCCTAGATTTAACGTTTGCCATACCATAATTTAAGTGCATCTCTGCAAGTTCACTATTCGGTAGTTGGTCCATTGTCGTTCACTGCTCATTGTGAACTACCGCCCCGAGTGCATCTGTATCTTCGCTGTCAAGTGCAGTAGCCTGTCAACCGGGAATTTACGAGTATGTGCAAAGTTGAACAGTTTAATTAAATCGTACTTTAACATTTAAAGTTTTCGTAACTTTTAAACTAAACACTTTTGGATACCCCACCACAGAGTAAATTATGCTTATTTAACCTAAAGGAACCTTAGGTTAAAATTTGTTCAAAGAATTCTTCTCTCTCTCTCTCTCTCTCTCTCTCTCTCTATATATATATATATATATATATATATATATATATATATCCCTTTCTCTCTTTCTCTTTTTCTCTCGTTCTTCTCTTTCTCGCTCTCGTTCTTCTCTGTCCCTTCTTTCCGCTCACCCGGCTCTCTCTCCTTCTTGTTTATAGGAAAGAAGGTCCTTTCCGGAAAAACCAAGTGATTCGCCTTGTAATTTAAATTGGTCGAATGAAGACATGATGGTCGCGAATTTGAATGAATTTTTTTAAATAAAAACTTAACGGGATGGTCAACCCGAATTTATTCGATATACTCACGGCACAATTAATAATTTTTGTCTGAGCACTCGGAAATACTCGAATTAACGCGAGAGCCTTTAACTTTTCCCACAACACCGAGAACAAAACTAGACTGAATCTTTCTTGATAAGAAAGGGGTAAAATTCCCCTAGGGGAAATAAATGAAAAGCACGGTCATAAAACTTACACACAGTATGTATAAAGGTGGATACACACAACAAAAGGGAAAAATAGTTTGCAAGAATATTTCTGCTTACCTTCTCAATAACCAAGCCTTCAGTTTCAAAACCTTGAAAAGACATTAAAAGGAACCTTTTAAAGACCCTATAAACCTGACGCTAGTTAATGTATATATATATATATATATATATATATATATATATATATATATATATATATATATATATATATATATTTATATATATATTATGTCGTAGAATAACTCTGACATATACGTCAATTCTACCCAATAGGCGTGGTCGCTCAAGGTCAACGCGTGACCTTGATTCTACTCTGGTCATGACAGAGATGGGGGATAGAAGTGAGGGGGGAGGGGGGATAAGTGCAAAGGATTTTAAATTCCAAAGATTGACTGCAGTGGCCAATATTAACTAAGGAAGGCTCCGGCTATGAGGCATATGAAAAAGTAGGAACAAAAATAAACTTTAGTATATACACAGTTATACACAATAAATAGATTAAATAAAATAATGGCAATAGATACTCTATGTATCCAAGGACCAAAAGTACCAGAGCTACTCAAGGCGAACTCTACGGAAGGGGGGAAGTCAATAGGTGATACGAGCCTCTGTACAAATACACACAGGGAGGACTGGCCGGAATAGCCATAGATGATTCATCTCAGCTTGTCTTGGGTTGAAGGCTTTAAGAGATGATACAGGGGATCGGATAGTTATTCAAGGGGCTTTAACCACGGGGAGTTTAACCTCTAGTAGTAACACTAACTGGAGGGAGTATTCGTGCCAAACAAAATGTACTGAAACTAAGGATGGGCCAATTGACTAAGACTCAGATCCATCGGTATAATTCTAGCCTTCCGTTTGTCGAGAAAAAGGAGAGTGATCGAGATTGACTTGTTTCGTTGTAAGAGGCAGGCCTATACTGCTGATGCCCTACTGGGATCAACAATATATAGGGGAACAAACAGATCCGTTTCTGCCTCTGCCAACGGGGAAGGGAATCTCTCTACGAACCAACACGGCGTTTGAGGGATGGGAGGCACTTCCGCGGGGGTTTCTTGATAACACCCTGGGAGACGACGGAAACGCCTGTTCGAGATTACAATCCCTAGCTTATCGCGGGAAGCAGTTCCATATTCTGACTGTTCTCGCGGTCCTCGCTCAAGTGGACTGACTTCGAACCTGACCTCATGGTTTCGACGGGCCACATGGCCGCAAGGAGCCTCTATTCTCGACAATCGTCTGTTTTGTCTTTCTTGGGTGGATCTGAATCTAGTGGATTCTTGAAGGCAGGTTATATTTTTCCTATGTCTCGATTGAGACAGCATCATAAAAAAGGCGACACTGTGATAGAACGTGTGGAAGCTGCGTTTAATTTCAACTCCTATCCCGTATTATTTAAAACCACGATGCTGCCCACGTGCATCTTCGATTCGAGGCTTGGAGTCTAATCTCAGCTACCGGATGCCAATGTTTAAACAAGGAGGTTATCGTCCCCCCGTTCGCCCCCATACGCCGACCTCGCCAGATCGAGTTAGGCTTATGAGCAGATAAGGCATTGTTCTCCGGCCCGGCTGTGCGTTCCCTCCAAGCTTTCACTCCATTTTCCCCCACGCCAAGGAGATGTCCTGGCTATTTATATGGAAACTTTACCACTAAGATCAGATTGGAGATCCAGATTTTCGTCGCGAAACATCACCACGACCCTCTCTCCCTTTGTGCGCCAAGGGACCTCGACCTCGAGATTCACCATCACTTGTCCAGAAGGAGGACAATATTCCTTGAGTGCCAAAGGTTCAAGCCTTTCCGACGCCAAATCCCCAAGGCTTCCCCCCCCCCTGTTGTTCAAAGGAGAACAGCATTAGAACAGCCATTGTTCGTTTTGAGCCCTTCGCCAAGAAAGGGTTCTCATCCCCCCCTGTTGTTCAAGGAGAACAGCATTAGAACAGCCATTGTTCGTTTTGAGCCCTTCGCCAAGAAACGGTTCTCACCCCCATCCCCTGTTGTTCAGAGGAGAACAACATTAGAACAGCCATTGTTCTTGAGCCGTAGACAAGAGACGGTTCTCATCCCCCCCCTTTGTTCAGAAGAGAACAACCTAGAACAGCCATTGTTCGTTTTGAGCCCTTGGCCAAGAAACGGTTCTCACCCACCCCCCCTGTTGTTCAGAGAAGAACAACATTAGAACAGCCATTGTTCTTGAGCCCTTAGACAAGAGACGGTTCTCATCCCCCCTTTGTTCAGAAGAGAACAAAGTAGAACAGCCATTGTTCTTCAAGCCGTTCGTGGAGTAACGGTTCTCTTTTCCAAGACGCCTCGTCAGGATCCTTTTATTCCCCCCCCCTTCGGCTGGAGCTCGCCAGCGGACCGAAACTCCTTTGCGCCACCTTCCACTGCACCACTAGTGCCAAAGTTACGTAAGCCAAACTTCACCTTTGAGTATTGATCCCTTTTGTCAATTCTATCCTGTGCTTTAAATTGTTTATCGAACCATCCCATCTCTTTAACTCTATATTTGTTTTACCTTTTTTTAATCCCTTAAATCCTTGGATTAGCCCGAGTCTCCACGACCCTTTCCATTCTGTTTATGTCAATATTTTCCGTCTTGTGTCTGTTGATAGTTATTATTAATAAAACTCTATTTTATTAATGATAGCAATATTATTATCCTTGAGCTCAGTTCCACTTCTTAAGCATATCGAAGATACATAATATCGGCCGCCAGACAGTAACGCACTCTAGAGATAATTAAAGAAGTTCCCTCAACGAATAGTGTTATATATATGGTATCGTCGGGAGTCATTCTACGACATATATAGATATATACTATTTAAATTTGGTATCAGGTGTGTAAGGTTTAACGTTATATCTTTGCAAACACTGGTCTCAGTCAAGTAAAGCATAGTGTTATTCGTTATAATAATAAAATATAGTAGTTCCCTTTTGTTTTAACGATTGCTATCCCCTTTTTTTAAACTTAAGAAGCTGGAGTAGCTCAAGGAACTGTTATAATAATTTGGTTGTGTTTTTTTTGTGATTTTAGTCAGTGGTTATTTAGATTGAGAAACCAAGTACGAATAGGTCAGTGCCCATATTTAGGTAGGCTAATTCTATAGAGGCATAATTCTTGTTGCAAGGAATTTTAGTTGGTTGACTAGTGCGCCCCCAAGTGCAAAGATGACTCAGTTTGAAATCTTTAAAGCGCAAGGAGAGTCCTGTGGACTTTCCGGAAAAGAACTAATTGAGTACATTCAAGAGGAGCAAAGAAAAGAGGAAGAAAGAGAAATACAACGAGAAGAAAGAGTAATCCAACGAGAAGAACGAGAAGGAAAAATACAACGAAAAGAACGTGAAAGAGAAATACAACGAGAAGAAAGAGAAAGAGAGGAACGGATAAGACAAGCTGAGCTTCAGATTGAATTAGCTCGGATTAAAGCAGAATTTCAAAGAAAAAAGGTAGAAAGAGAAAGGGGAAGAGTAATCCGACAAGAGGAACGAGAAAGAGAAATACAACGAGAAGAACGAGAAAAAGAAATCCAACGAGAAGAAAGAAGGAACGATTCGCGCCCCTTCCCAGGAAAGCTGACAAAGTTTCCGAGCCCCGTAAAACCCCCAAACTTCTTTCCCCAAAACCAACAACGGGACTCTAAACCTCCCGTTAAGACTTCTCCTCCATCTCTCTTCCCGAAGCGACCAATAATATGCTTCACCTGTGGTGTAGAAAACCACATGAGCTGGAATTGCCCCCAAAATTCTAGGCTTAAAAGCGGACCAGCCCACCAAGTTTACCAGATTAATGCAACCCCGGCTCCCCCGGTGGTGCAGACCCAAGCAGAAACTTCTCCCCCTCCGTCAGGCCACCAGGTAGATTTTGTTTTTGGTAAAAGTTCATCGGGAACTTTGAAATATGAGGAGGGCAGCGTGGACAGCTGCCGAGTATTGACTCTCGTCAGGGACACAGGATTTACGTGTTTCATCGTGTCCGACGAACTCCTCCCAGTGGCCTCTAACCACGAAAAATTTGCGGTGGTACATGACCAACTTGGGCGGGCGAACCGATTCCCCGTCGCTAGATGTTACCTGCAGTGTCAATATTATAATGGCTGGGCTGAAGTCATTGTAGCACCCATACAATTCTGTTCCGTACTTATAGGACAGAGCCCCCAAGTAAGTTTCGACCCTGTGTTTCAGGCCGCCCTTCCTCAAGGCCGAGATAAGAAAGAAGCCCAGGAGCCCGTCCCCATCAGAACCCCGATACCGTCCGATTTCTCGGAGACCCCTAACCAGGACTTTAGGACGGCAAAAGAGGAATGTGAATCACTAACACCCTTAGGTGATAAGGCCCCAGACAAGGACACGGAGACTGTCACTGGACCCCAAGAAAAAAAGAACCCCCAACGCGCCCATGGAGATACCTTCGTAGAACTGGACGAAGCATCGGCGCTTGAAGAGGATTGCCCCGCGGAGTCCCTTAATGTAATCCAGACAGTGTGCATCCAACCTGATGCCGATTACCCTCCTCCTTCCCTACCAGGCGAGTCTTTAGAACCCTCTGACCTGGATAGTGACGCGCAGCTGACACCACGTCCGAAGAGTCAGCTACAAGAACTAATTAAATGGAATCACCATTTACCCGCCCTATTAGTTCTTTTCGAGCAACTGCGTGAAAATGGCCTCACCATTGGCCCCAGCAAATGCCATTTTGCTCACGACACCATCAAATATTTGGGTTTCAAAATAGGACGAAGCAAGTTACGTCCCCACGAGAACAAGATTAAGGCAATCGCCCACATGCCCCTCCCGATTACAAAGAAGCCATTAAGATCGTTCCTAGGATCAGCTTCTCCCTATCAGCGATTTGTTCCGAATTTCGCTGCAATTTCGGCCCCCCTATGCCCCCTTCAGGAAAAGAATTTCTCCGATCGTTTACGTTGGAATGATGTCGCTGTTTCCCATTTTAATCAGCTCAAAAGTAAGTTCATTTCTGCCCCCATTTTTAAGTTGCCCAACCCGGAAAAATCCTTTGGGGTTAAGACCGACGTGATCAACGAGGGCATTGGAGGTGTACTCCTTCAATACGTGGATGACAGAACGAGTCATCCAGTTGCATATGCTAGTCATCAATTATTACCACGCGGAAAGAGATATGCCACTAGAGAAAAGATAGCTCTATCAATTATCTGGGTCATAGACAAATTCAAGCTGTACTTGATATGTAAAGAATTTCAAATAGGAACCGACCACCGTCCGTTAGCCTATATTAGGAATTTGAGACACTCAAACGGCCGCATCATGCGCTGGAGTTTACTCTTGCAAGAGTATCAGTTTAAAATAAATTAGATAAAAGGTTCCGATAACCAGGTCGCTGACGCCCTCAGTAGAAATGCGTTACCGAATAGCGTAGAATAATTGTATTCATAGGATTAGTATCTCCATGTAGGTATATACCGTCTTGTACGACTTAATTTAAGATTCTTTTGTAATATAATTAATTAATGTATATGTCTGAATTTTGTAACGCTCAATGTCTAATTTTTGTATGTATATATATTTGTTCTTATTAATTTACGTATAAATTATTTTGTCCCGTATGTACTAAGTTTATATCATTTCATTGTTCCATGCCCTTTTTTTTTTCTCTGATTAAGTTGTATTAAAGGTTATTTTCCCCTGTAATCTAAAGATCAAAATGATCATATGTATTGAGGTAATACAAGTTAGGTGCAGGAACGTACGGTTGGTACAAGAAAACGAGTTCCCCACAACGGAGCTCTATCGTTGTCCCTTCTCTCTTTTTTTTTCGAAGTGACAACTTCCCCTGGAATGGAGGGGTGTGATAGAACGTGTTGAAGCTGCGTTTAATTTCAACTCCTATCCCGTATTATTTAAAACCACGATGCTGCCCACGTGCATCTTCGATTCGAGGCTTGGAGTCTTATCTCAGCTACCGGATGCCAATGTTTAAACAAGGAGGTTATCGTCCCCCCGTTCGCCCCCATACGCCGACCTCGCCAGATCGAGTTAGGCTTATGAGCAGATAAGGCATTGTTCTCCGGCCCGGCTGTGCGTTCCCTCCAAGCTTTCACTCCATTTTCCCCCACGCCAAGGAGATGTCCTGGCTATTTATATGGAAACTTTACCACTAAGATCAGATTGGAGATCCAGATTTTCGTCGCGAAACATCACCACGACCCTCTCTCCCTTTGTGCGCCAAGGGACCTCGACCTCGAGATTCACCATCACTTGTCCAGAAGGAGGACAATATTCCTTGAGTGCCAAAGGTTCGAGCCTTTCCGACGCCAAGTCCCCAAGGCTTCCCCCCCCCCCTGTTGTTCAAAGGAGAACAGCATTAGAACAGCCATTGTTCGTTTTGAGCCCTTCGCCAAGAAAGGGTTCTCATCCCCCCCTGTTGTTCAAGGAGAACAGCATTAGAACAGCCATTGTTCGTTTTGAGCCCTTCGCCAAGAAACGGTTCTCACCCCCCCCCCCTGTTGTTCAGAGGAGAACAACATTAGAACAGCCATTGTTCTTGAGCCGTAGACAAGAGACGGTTCTCATCCCCCCCTTTGTTCAGAAGAGAACAACCTCGAACAGCCATTGTTCGTTTTGAGTCCTTCGCCAAGAAACGGTTCTCACCCCCCCCTCCTGTTGTTCAGAGGAGAACAACATTAGAACAGCCATTGTTCTTGAGCCCTTAGACAAGAGACGGTTCTCATCCCCCCTTTGTTCAGAAGAGAACAAAGTAGAACAGCCATTGTTCTTCAAGCCGTTCGACGAGTAACGGTTCTCTTTTCCAAGACGCCTCTTCAGGATCCTTTTATCCCCCCCCCCTTCGGCTGGAGCTCGCCAGCGGACCGAAACTCCTTTGCGCCACCTTCCACTGCACCACTAGTGCCAAAGTTACGTAAGTTAAACTTCCCCTTTGAGTATTGATCCCTTTTGTCAATTCTATCCTGTGCTTTAAATTGTTTATCGAACCATCCCATCTCTTTAACTCTATATTTGTTTTACCTTTTTTTAATCCCTTAAATCCTTGGATTAGCCCGAGTCTCCACGACCCTTTCCATTCTGTTTATGTCAATATTTTCCGTCTTATGTTTGTTGATAGTTATTATTAATAGAACTCTATTTTATTAATGATAGCAATATTATTATCCTTGAGCTCAGTTCCACTTCTTAAGCATATCGAAGATACATAATATCGGCCGCCAGACAGTAACGCACTCTAAAGATAATTAAGGAAGTTCCCTCAACGAATAGTGTTATATATATGGTATCGTCGGGAGTCATTCTACGACAGACACACTTACCTGTTTCGAAAGATACCAGAGATGGTTTTTAAATTTATTCAAGGTGGCATTAGCAATCGTTTTATTTTTTCTTTTGTAGCGGTGAATGTCTTCAACAAGCAACAAATCATTCTGAAGGGCATTGGCTGCTTTTGCTACAGAAAACCAGTGTTTTATATAGATTAACATTTCAAACTTTCATACTTCTTCCAAATGGTTGCTTCCTTAGTTTAATTTTGAATTGACTTTTGAACATGAAAATTTTCATGGAGTATATAAGTTTTGCCATGCATCTAGCTCTGTGATATGTCCCATGTTATTTTAATTTAACACCAGTAGTAGAAGTTTCTCCCATTATTTATATCGTTAGCTCCCAGAGTTCCTTAAAATCGTCTCGAATTTGTCTTCCTTCTATCAGTTCTGTAGAAGATTTCATCATTACATATTTCTTTTCATGAGGATTATTTCCTAAGGTGTCAAATTTGGCTTTGTTTATGTTATCCCATAATTTTTTAATCTTTTAAATAATGGAATATCAGAGCCAGAAGAATCTTAAAGAGCAAGCGCTACCACTGCCTCCAAAACAATTTCAAATATGTGATGTTTGTAGGGGAGCCACAATAAGTCTATCTTTGTTTAATTATTGTACAAGCTCCTTCTTTACGATCTGTAATTGAAGCGGTTGTGTCCAAGCAATATTTGATGAACTGCTTAAGCCCTACGTTGCTAGTGCCTTGTGGATATTTTGGCACTCCAAGTAGCTCTTCTGTACCACTGCATGATATTAAAATTAGCAGGCGATCCACGACTTTTTCTCATGATATGTCTTCAAGAAGTTTTCCATCCCTAAATCATAAAGGGTTTTCTCAGTTTGAAAATGTCTTTCTTGATTTTTATCGAGTTCGACGTATAAGAGAATAACTGACATTGTAGTCTTCAGGGTTCTTCCCTACACTCGAAATGGTAGGAATAGTAACGCGAGAGGCTAAGGGGTCACTAATCTTGGCAACATCTAAGGAGGAAAGAATATTTTCGTTCAATATTTTAGCCTTTTTCTTTGGAGGACCTTTTGATGTTTGGGTTTTAATTCATGGTATAAATCTTCTCGCATTGAAGCATTGTGGGTACTAATGCTACTTACAAGAACAACTGTTTCATTGAATGAAGCTGTTTTCCGTCCTTTTTTAGCTCCATTTTCTCCTGCTGCAATTGTACTTCAAGTTTACATTGTTGTTCCTTCTTATCTATTCCAATCATTATTCCATTCCTTCCAGCTCTCTGTAGACGAAGGAACTCTATCCTCTTCATTGGTCATTATTTCATTAGCATTTAGATGAGCGATATCAAATAGCTCATCCAGACTTTCCTTCCATTTCTTTTACTCTTGCATGCAAGGATTTTTTGTTTTTACTCTTTCTATGTTGTTTCCATTCATCATATATCTATTAAATTTCTTTACTACATTACATTTTTTAGTGGTTAGGTATCCCAGCTTTTCGCCTCACATATAATACATCACTGATAGTTACGTTTAAAACTTTTCTCTTGTTTAACCAATCTACCAAACTTCAGGTGAACTTTTGGTTGTCAGAGTAAATCCAGGAGAAATTCTTGTAATTGGGTGAATCCGGAACAGCGTCACACAAACTCTTCTTACGACTGCAAGCGGCGCACTGATTCATGTCACGTACGCTTTTTGCCCTGCCTCAACTTATTGTAACAACTGTTCAGTTTCTAATTTTTTAGTCAAAAAGAACTTAAATTTATATTATATGTGGATTGAAAATGTTTGTAACACTTAAAATATTACTCACAAATATACTTGTAATGAAAGAACGATATAATCAATGAGTAATTAAGTATTAGAGAAGTATTGATAGTTTACTTCGAGTTTCAATAAATCTAAAATATTCAAGTGCTGAGCGCTACCTTTAAACATCTTTTATCTGACTCAAATTTTTTGTTACAATGTTTTTACATGAAAATGAATGAATTAAGATAATATCCTGATCAATTTTTGATGGTTGGATTTTTTGCACCACCCTAATCGTGATTACTGTCAACCACACAGAAGGTAGGCTGAGTGGCTGAGACATCTGACATTTGAGGGGGAAGTGAGGGCACTGAGGGCCAGTTATGCAAGCCTACCAATTGTTAACCGAGTTTATTGTTTACCGAGTTTATTGTTTACTTACTTTTTGTGCCGATAATGACAGACGACATATTTATTGAATTAAAAGTGATAAAGTTTAGCTCACAGTGGATTGATGAGAAATAGCGCTTTGCAAATAATAGGACACCGATTTCAAATTTGCAGTTAAGTAAAGAAAATAAAGGATTTACTTGAAAATTTACAACTAAGATGTATGATGAACTTCTATGGTTATGTGGCAATAATTCACATAAAAAGTGTACTGTTGGTCGTGTTTATGATTTTCAAATAAAAAATCTGTGTGGAATTCTGTTGATCGTGGATATGACGATTTAAATAATTTACACACTGCTATTTCTTACCATGAAAAGAGTTGTTCGCATATTAATGAATTTGTTGATTTGAATACATTTGGAAACTCAAAAAGAATTGATTTATTGCTTGACAAACAAAACTCAGTTGCCATTCTACACATAACCAGGAAGTCAGTAAGAGCAGAGAAATATTAAAACGCTAAATTAGGTTTACATGCTTTTTAGTTATGCAATAATTAGCCTTTCGCGGTCGCAATCATGAAGTAAACTCTAATAATAGTTACAGGCACACAGCAAGAACTACTTAGTCTATTCTATACTAATATGCTAGTAGTCCTCCTTTGGACATTGTCAACACGATGCTCACTCACACGACATTCAATCCACAACAGAGCTCCGTTTTTAAACGATATCGTTATTTGTAAAATATTGTGAATTTTGTTTTTGAAACTTTTCACACTACTAGCATTTACTACGTTCGTGGGAAGTGCTTTCCATTTATCAATGATTTTAAAAGTAAAATTTTTTTTAGCTCTGTTCGTTTGAAACTTGGGTCAATTCAGTTTAAAACCGTTGTTACATCGTACTTAAAAGAAATTTAATAATTTACGTTTTCAAATATATTTAAATTTTTGAATACTTCGATAAGTTTTCCTCCAAATCGCCTGGTTTCGAGAGTTGGTAGTTTTAGTATATTTAATCTTTCAATATATGACATTTCTAATCGAGGGAATTAGTTTAGTTGCCCATCGTTGAATTATTTCCATTTTATTGATGTTTACATGTGTATAAAGTGACCAGAATTGTATTGCCTATTCTAAGTGTGGCCTTACTAAACTTTTAAGTAGAGTTATGATTATATCTAGGTGTTTATAGTGAAAACTTCTCGCAATCAATCTAGGTATTCGGTTCGCCTTCTTACAAGCTTTGTCACGCTGTTTGTTAAACTTAAGATCCTTTGAAGCCCGCACCCCTAAATCTTTTTATTCGTCCACGGAGATAAGATTTTTACCACCCATTCCATAGTCAAAACTTGTGTACTTTCGACCTACGTGCAAAACTCTACACTTATCTAAATTGAATTTCATGTTCTATTTATTAAACCATTCGAAGATTTTAGTTTAGTTGCGATTTGTATGGGTGAATTTGATATAAAGCTTGAGAATCATTTGAAACCTGCGCCTGTTTTCAAGGGTACATCATCTGCTATTCAAATTGACTTGATTAAATCTATTAGTTTAGTTTCGTTAAAAAAAATAAAGATGAACTTAATGAGTCTATGTACGTGGATATTTTATTAGCTGAAACATCTGATGTCAGCTGCTTTTCACAACTCCCTACTGTTTTACGTTATGTCGATAAACATGGTGATATTTGTGAACAATTTATCAGATTTAATGCTGCCACTATTAAAAGAAGTGCTGCTTCAATTTCTGACAAATCTATTAGACAACTACAACAACTGGGCTGTTTGAAAAAACTTGTTGCACAATCATAGCACGGTGCTGCTATTATGGCCAGCGAAATTAATGGAGTTCAAGCTATGCTACGCACATAAACTTAACTTTGTTTTATCCCAAGCTGTTACAGAAATTTATGAATGCAATAATTTTTTCTCAATATTAGGAAGTTTATCATCATTTTGTAGTAGTTCAACTAAGGGAAAAACAATGCTTGACAATGTTTTGGATTAAGAAAAATAAAGAAGGTTTAATGGTTCTTTTGAAATATATTCTTGAAAATTCAAGAGTTTGACGAAAAAACAAAAATCAGCGCGCATGGTTTGCTAGCAGACATCAATACATTGACTTCACTTTTGTATTAGAAGTATTTTCTGCGATTTTTCCTTTCGCTGAATATCTATTTGATGTGTTGCAAATAAAATCTCTGGATATTGTGTATATATCATGACCGTTGAAAACACTGTAACGAAAATTTCACAAATGAGAAACGAAAAATTTGCAGATTCGACGAGCTGGAAAACAGGGAGGTGTGGTGAACCATAAAGCAAAAGAAAACAGAATCTTTCCCAAAAAGACAAGTACAGTCAATTATATGATGCCATATTCGAAAAAATAGTTATTCAAATGAAAGAGTGTTTCATTTCAATAGAAAATTTAGAATTCATGGGCCTTTAGATTGCAAAAAGTTTGAGTTTTATGATGTTACCTTCCCAGTAAAAGCTTTTGAATCTTTTTTAAAAAGATACCGTTCCTTTTTGAGTTTCCTCGCCTACGTTCTGAATTGTGTGTATTATATTCGCACAAATATCTTGCGAAAAAGAATGTTACCCAGCTCCTTAAATATCTACTTGAAAATGAAATGGACAAATGTCTACAGGAAAATATACAAGTTAACAAATTTGGTTCTAACTATGCCAATAACAAAAGGAACTGTTGAGCGATCATTTTCTGCTCTTAAAAGAATTAAAAGCTACGTACGAAGTTCCCAAAGGGAAGAAGGACTGGATATCTAGCTCTTATTTTAATTGAATAAAAGATTTTCTCAAAAAAATTATGGGAAATTAAGAGAACTTTTATAAAACAGTAATGGAGGAATTTTGCAAGAAAACACGACGAGAAGAATTTTTATATGACTAGTGTTTCGCCATTACCTTAGGTAAATTTGAATGTTGTAACGCTTTTCCAATATAGTTTAAAAATAATTCTGAACTATTAATAAATTTGTTATGTTTTACTTTTTCATTGATTACTAAACATGTCAATGAATAATTTTTATTCAAAAACGTGTCCAAATATTTATGAAAGCTATTCTAATTTACTAAATACTATATGTAACAATTATGCAAAGTTTTTGTAGGAAAGTTATATTATTACTGTATTTTATAAAATTGCAGGCCTAAGCAAAACTGTCGCGAGTCGACACTGAAGAGCCAGACCATGAACGATCATCCAACTCAAATCCTCCAACCGCCAAGCAGGAAGATCAGATGACGCATTCCGGAGTCCAATGTCTGCAAGGGAGGATGATTGGTTGCGACTGTGGAGAGGACCCAGTCGTCGCGGTCTCCTGTTTCACTGGACATCAATCTCCGCAGTGAAGATCATAGGTGCAATGTTCGTGCGCCATTGCATCCACGCTAAGCAAATCACGCACATGCGTGCCCGGGGGGGGGGATTAAAGATATAATAAACACACTTTAATATAATCACTTCACTACATTACCGGACTAGTTTCGGTGTCTAATACCATTTTCAACTATTCACTGAGGATACTGGACACAATTCCTTAATCTATGTTTTTCTTTGTCCCCCTCCCCCCTCCCTTCCTTGTGATCCTTCTACCATTCGCTCCTATATATAACTAAAGCATTCGTGTCCAGTCTTCTAATTGCTTAGTTATATATATATATATATAAGAGTAAGGTTAATGCGTTTTTTCATGAAAATAAACTAACATGGATCAGGTTCGCATTGATATCTATGAATTTAAAAGTTATTTGTATTTTATATTAGACCTGATCTAATCTAATTAATATATTAAAATGAATTTATCCTTTTAGTATTATGATGATTTTAACCACTTAACATAATTATTTATTGATTGGATATGAAATACGTTATGATCATATTTAACGAAGAATAAGCAAGTGTCTGATGCACATATATGGCGTGTAAGCTTGTCTAAAGTTTATGATTATTATTATTATTATCATTCCCGAAAAGAATTGAGAAATAATTGAAGAATTGAATAAGTATTATCCCTAAATTGCTTGGTCTATTCGTCTTCCCAACCAAACCAAATTGAAGTAAGAAGCAACCTGTTATTCATCAAATTGGGGTCAGATCAATCTTCTGGTGGCGCCATTTTAACTGTTGACTCCACCTCTCAATAAAAACGCCATTTCTACTCTACCTCGAAGAAAGCAGCCAATTTGGGGTACCTTTCTCCCAAATTGGGTACCCATACACTAACAAATTTGTCCAAGAACACTGTCATGATCTCAAAATGGTACTAAAACGTGCTTCATCAGCACCTTTTCCCAAATAGTTCAGGACCAATTTGGAGATGATGACTATACTTTTCAACATGATGATGCAACTTGTCACAAAATAAAAACAATCAACAATTTCTTGGCTGTGAATAACATCGAACTTTTGGGACCTTGGCCCGGGAATTCGCCAGGTTTCAATTCGTGAAAGAATTTGGGAACAATAATCAAACTGGCAGTTATTAAGCAGAAGCCATCCAATTGTAAACAATTGCAGGTGCTTATTAAACAAAATTTGAGCAATTTCAGTCAAAATATCATCATCTATTTGGTCTCCGGCAATAACACCGAGGATTTACTCCCACCACATACGGGTAACACTCGAAACCCGCTAGAAACTGGTGCCTAGAGATCTCTGGTGCATACAATATGTAAACACACAAACCCATGAAGTAGTAATGTGTACACTCAGCCAATAAAAATAAATATATGTGTGTGAAACGAAACAAAAAGAAACTCAAATGAAACATGTAACAGGATATTTTAGAACCATTCCCATTTTGATTTCCTGAAAAGACCTAAGTAGCGGTGAAAAGGTAAAACTGGGAATGAGACTAATTATTCTGTAGTTACAAAAGGGAACCTTAAAATGGGTTAGCTCGATCGTAACAACACTTGTTGAGCATCAAATTACAACCACAATATTATATTTTTATTTTGTTAAGGAAGACGAAAGAAAGTGTTTTACCAAATTCTACCGTTTCAGCATATTTTCTAACGAGAGAAAAGGTTTTCAAAAGTATTGTATATGTATATATATCTTTATGTTTGTAAATCTGTCCAAGTATAAAACGAGCAAATCGAGGAGGAGAGATATTTTGAGAGAAATCATTTCGAAGAACAGTTTCACATATCGCTCGCGGGTCATACCAATCAAGTCATTTACTCCGCATTAGGAGATAGCATTTACCCAACTGATCTTACATCAAGATGAGTTTTACTCCTTCATCGTACCAAAGCACGAACATTAAGAGAGTGGGATTTAAGCATCAAAAAGGATAAGCTCGTGAAATCGATAATCAATCTAATTCGAACTACTCCTACATTTGCTATCCGAAGCTACTAAATAAATAGAACCACAGTCTTCTTGTTTCCATCACCATTTTGCTCGAAGGAAAAATCATATCAGAATTTTTGCTAATCGCCCAGCCCAAAATATTCATCCTTTGCTTTTGGAATCAGGAAATAATTTCTCGGAACGTTATCGTATCACCCAAATCTGGTTTAACGATCAACGTTTCGCAACAATTTTATGAGGAACGCAATAGCAAAGAGGATCATAAAGCGAGGTGGAATATAAATATATCTGGTGACCAACGAAGAGATCCTTTAATCATCCCCCATCCCATAGATCCTGCCATAGGTGTCTCATTCAATCTTTCAATGCGAAACTACAATTCTCTTGTTTTTTCTATATTTTACCTTCAAATTATGGTACAAACATACAAAAACAAAATGAAAAGATAAATTAATCTCAAAACCATTGCCCATGAATGAAGGCCCCAAGTGAGAAATTAAAAAAAAATACTTAAACAGATCAGATCAGTAGTAAAACCACAATAGATTTTTTTACAAAGTTATTCTTTAAATTTTCATTTTTTATAGTGACAATAATAAGCGTTAACGGCGTTATTGAAAACTCGTTTAAATTTAATATAGTCATTCTTATCAAATGAATTCTTATTTTCCTTAATCAAATGTTCAAGAAAATAATGTTGATAATTATTATTATTTAATAGTCAAGTGATTTATTTCAGACCATTTGATTTCACTTAAGGGCTTAAATATTTGTGGCTTAATTCTTCAGAAAAAAATAAGCCGTGTTTTTCTAAGTCTATTAAACACCCAAGTATTCTAAAAACTCGAGGGTATAAGCAACGTCATGAAATGGAGCAAAAAGGACATCTTAAGTACTGATCTGGGCTAAATTTTAAGAAAATCCCCCACCAATCATTTCAGGCATTAAAATGTAGTTTACTTACCCTTTTTCTGTTTCAAGAACAGGAAGATGATGTTACATGGTATTCACTTTGTAATATAACATAACATGACATGACATAGCATAATTTCACGGATGACAAAAGCCACAAGGGCCTATCAAAGGTCATCTGCATCTGTCAAAACCAGCCCACAAAATGCATCCATAGGATTGTGTCAGATCACACATCTACAATATACAATTAAAACCATCCATAGGATTGTGTCAGATCATGTTTCTACAATATAACATACCATTGGGGTGCTCGTGCTATATAATAGGTTTGCTGCTGGCACTAAATTGTAGGATTTAATAGGCCTAGCGAGAAACACCACAAAAGGACGCTCGGTGGATTTATCAAATCCTAACAAATTGCCTTACATGTAAATAATGGAAATAATATGTCTAATGTGAGAATAAGGAGATGAAAATATATATGTTAATCATCATCACTAGGTCTATAATTTTAGAACGGGAATTTTTGGAGTATATGAATAATAATTTCTTCTTAGTTTGGTTATGACTTAAGTATATTTTAAATTTTTATCAAGGTAATTTCTAAGAATTTCTTTAGAGTTTGAAAAAAAATAGTTTAGTTCAGAAAAAATAAATATGATTATCCAATGCTTTATGTTTTAAAAGAAAATGAATTACAATTGGTGAAGTTCAGAAAATTTATTAAATTTTAACTATATTTCAGCAACGTGATTTTTTGAAAGGGGGGAAATAGTTTAGAGTTCATTTTTAAAATTATTATATCTGAACTTCGCCAATTATAATAATTTATAAAAATTTAACCATGGCTGCTTTTTTTAGATTTTAGATTTTAATATTATTAGCGAAGCACAAGCTCACCCTACCTCAAAGCCATTGCCTGGTTTATATATATAGTAGAGTAGAGTAGAGTAGAGTAGGACACCTGAGTAGGTTAATACGAGGTCATGCATAAACAAACATTCGCTTCTTGGTAAAGGTTTATCAGAAAACGGGATGCTAGAAAGCAGCTGAGCAAATATAATTTAATCAAGAGAAATTTTAGCACAGATCTGTAACAAGCGATTCCTATAATAAAGATAAAACTATTGGAAATATGTAGGTATATCTTACACACACACAGCTGTTCGTTATCTCCCCCCCTAGGGTTGGAAATTAACGAACCAGAGCACTGGGGTCCGCCCCAAAGTACAAGTCTAGGTCACGCTCCTTAGGAAATGAA
The DNA here is from genome assembly GCA_963969495.1 of Ceratothoa steindachneri. Taxonomy (NCBI): domain Eukaryota; kingdom Metazoa; phylum Arthropoda; class Malacostraca; order Isopoda; family Cymothoidae; genus Ceratothoa; species Ceratothoa steindachneri. The sequence continues at coordinate 141,857,552 of OZ018317.1, forward strand.
CACATATATAGTCAGACATTTATGATTTCAGAAGTCAGAAGGACAACCAGAGTCAGAGAAAGAGAATCATTATTCGTTAACACTGTTTACTCCCTTGGTAGCGTTACGGAACCTGTTTAATTCATCTAAGGCCTGTTACATTTTAACTCAATATTTCGAATACATAGAATATAAAGCTTACTTATTGACCACAAAGTACTCGTGACGTACTGCTTGCTCCTTTAATAGGCCAGTGTAAGAATAAAATTATATTTTTTTGCTACATCCTTTTCGAAGTCCTTCTTTATCCCGCTTACAAAGAAAACTTCGGTAAGCCCAGCCTAAATCATAAACACGTGAAGACTTATTAAGGAGTCAGAAACAATTCGACGGAGTTATAAAGGGGTCCTCACCACCCGTCGTGTGCAATTGCAACGAGGACTCTTCAATATACTCGCCATTGTGAATAACGACCAAGCTCCCACGAACCGGGTAACCTTTACTTCCACTTCCGTTTTACCATCCCTTTTCATCATCCCTAAACCAATACTCATTCACTTATAAACTCAGCCCGTATAAAGTGGTTACCTTCCACCCATAACATAACATAATTTCACGGATGACAAAAGTCATAAAGGCCTAGTAAAGGTCATCCGCATCTGTTAAAACTCAACCACAAAATGCATCCGTGGGTGTCAGAGAGAGAAGGTTACGGCCCCCCTTCCCGAGCCCAACGTCTACCCGTGGCGCCTGAGAAAGATGCACCTGCACGGACAGACAGCCCTAAGGGAGTATCCATTCGCGCGGTGAGCCTACCCGGGTTGGATTGTCTTTATCTTCCCGTCTCATCGTTTGACCGGCGCCAGACCTACTGCGACATGGACCTTTGCGCAGAGCTCTGAAACCGCCGAGACTATCTCCCCCCCCCCCTTGGCTGCCAAGTCTAATGAGACTCCCGTCCCCCTTTTAGGGTCCCCGGCGACCCGCTTCCGCAAAGGCAGTATAAATATTTCGAGAAATGTTTTGAGAAATCAGTACCATACAGCCCCGTCTTGGTTAGCAGCCACGTACAGTTTCGTACATTCTGCTTCGACTCCCAACGGTTTCCAGCTTTGAACGTCACGCATCATCTCTACCCGGCCTTGCTAGTATCTAAGGCCAGAGTTCCCTCTGACAGACGATAGAGACGGACAGGCATCTATCACTCGGTTATCGACTTCATTCGACGACTGGAGTATTACCTAGCTCATTTCTAAGCGAGGTTAAAGAAGGAATGTCGCAAGTTCAACTTTGCAGCACCCCTTTTACTCGCTGTATTCAAGCCGCCAGTCAAATAGGCTTTACGTGAGAGTCCTCAATAATTGCACTCTCCCATTTTCTCTGGAAGCAATCACCATGCATCCTCTCTCGGACTCTCGTACCCGTCGAGTCATTTGTATCCCCCCTCCCCCGTTTGGTACCCCGGGTCTCATTTTATTTATTGTCATTTATTTACTTGTGCTATTAATATTTTTTGTGTATATAGTAAATTTATATATATTTTTCTACAATGGTAGAAAAATATATATAAATTTACTATATACACGGATTAGAGAAACTAATGAGTTTCTCTAATCCGATTAACTCTAAGAATTGATTATTTATACCAACAGCACTCGATTTTGTGTATTTAATCCTCGCACTGGGATCTGTATCCCGATCTTCTGGTGTGCCCTCTTCACGGTCACACTACGACATCTTTATTATATTCTGGTGTCCGGTTTTTAGGGGCATCCGCAGTATCTGACCTCATTTCTTTTAGACTTGTAACAGATTTGATTCGGTGTTATTCTTGTATATTAAAGGTTCTGGTTTTAGAAACTGTAGAAAAGACTACCCATTTCCCATTATTTTTCCTTTTGTGTGCATATTGTGTATTGAATTTGGTGAAAGTGTGAAACTTTAACCCTTTCCAGGCCTCATAAAATGTCTGAATTAATCTTATTTCTTTCTTTTTTATGTATTGTGTTGTCATTTTCTCCGTGGTAGTTGGCAACACCAGCTCTTGCTAAACTCTGGAGTGAATATTTCAAGTATAATTAAGAATTCACGCCGTGCGAAATAATTATCGCTGTGTTTGCTTTTTTTTAGGTGAAGATTCGTAGGTCCGCTAAAGCCTACCAGTACTTCCCCTGTAGGTCAAATAATTCTCCCCTTTTTTGTGGTGCTTGTCCTGAATGTTGGTTGAATGCGATAAATGTCCTCATTATTTAACACGTTCAAGTTGCAAGGAGAGTCGCTTAGGCTCAGCGGCAAGGACCTCTTAGCTTATATTCGAGAGGAGGAAAAGATCGGAAGAGAAAGAGAAGAGAAGGAAAATTAAGAAAGAAGAGAAAGAGAATAGAATGAACGAGAAGAAAGGGAAAGAATCCGCCTTCATGAACTTGAAATGAGTAGGACCAGGAACGATACGCTGTCCATCAGATCGAGGTCTGAAGCTTCCTCTACCGTGTCTGTTAAGATTTCGGTTTTCAAGGAAAGCGAGGGTTTGGAGCCTTCTTAATCCACTTCGAGAAAATCTTCGAAATCAACCATTGGGCCATCGAGGCAGATGGAGTGGCTCAATTGTTGCCCCTGATAAATTCCCAACGCCGATATATTCATATCACTCCATTCGGAGGCATTAATCGATTATTCGACTATAAAATAGGAGTTACTGGCGGCATATAACCTGACCACAGACTTTTACCGATCCAAATTCAGACATGCCCGCCTACAGACAGGCCAAACGTACCGTCAGTTTGGGTAAACCCTCCAGCGTCCCCTCAACTTTTGGCTCGATGCTTCTAAAATCCCCCATAACTACGATGCTCTCGTTGACTTCTTCCTGAGAGACCAGTTGTTGGCTGCACACTTCTGGATGAAGTCAGATCTTACGTAAAAGAGCGGCGGTGCCTCACATTTAAGAAATGCACAGAAGAGGCCGACATTTATTTAGCAATCCACAACCTTTATCCGAAAGAAGGGAAGAAAATGGCCTGTCTTTCTCCAAAACCTAAGCCAAACAAAGGTAAATTCTTCCCGCAAAATAGAAACATGTTTGCCAAGGTAAATGGGCCGTCGAAGTCGAAAACCCTCTTTTCGTCCGAACACCGGGATGTAAAACTGTTTTCTTCAGGCACCCACTACGTCATCTTTCCCCAGGAGACCCATCATTTGTTTTTCCTGTCGTGTGGAGAGTCATGTGAAAACGAACTGCCCTCAGAACTCTCAGTTCAAGAATAACTCTTCTCACCAGGTACACAAGATCTGTGCCACGTCTGCACCTCCGTCAACGCCATCGGAATCTTCTCTCCCCCCCCCCCCCCCTCCCGAGCACCTCAAGTCCCAACGACCACCAAGTAAACTTCTTGTTTGATCAGTATACCCCTGGAGGCCTTAAGTTCAAATCCGGAACAATTAATAGCTGCAGTGTCTCCACTCTTGTGAGAGATACCGGGTACACCTAAGTAGTGGTGTCGGACAAGCTGCTTCTTCCAATATTACCGAACCATAATAAATTCGCCGTCGTTCACTACTACGTAGGGCGCGCTGATCGGTTCCCCATCGTTAGGTGCTACATTGATTGTGCGTACTTCACTGGCTGTGCATAAGTAGTAGCAGCTATTAAATTCTGCTCTGTCCGCCAGTGTCCACGGGACTCCTCCAACTCCGTGGCCCAACCTGTGGTTATCCGTTCGCAAGTGGTAAAAGATTCGAAGATGCCCTCGCCCCTAGAAATCTCAAATTCTTCAGAATTCAAGGAAGTTATGACCGAAGACTTCGCAAGGAACCAAAAGAACTGCGATTCCCTCCCTCCCCTGTGGGCTAAGGCCCAGTCAAAAGAGCAAGAAGGCACCCGAGGAGAAAAGGTGATCTCCTACCAAGTTACGGACGGCTTACTACCGTGCGTGCTCAAAAAACGGTAATTTCCCGACCCGAGTATTGTGTGACCGGCGTTCGCACGTTGGTCATATTCCTTTTAACCACTGGACATGGCAGCCTATTTTCAGGTCATTTTAGCCACACGAAGACCACCCTGAAGATCTTCAAATATTTTATTGTTCAGGTGCCCATGAAGAAATCCTTCGCTACTGCAGGTCTTGCGATATCTGACAGGAGACTGCCGTCACAGGACAAGTTAAACCCGCACCATTGTAGAGAGGACCCCTAATCTTAGAGCCGTTTTTTCGTGTCGCAATTGATCTCATTGGGCCAATATACCACCCTTCAAGTGAAGGACACAGTCACGTGCTCATTTTAGTGGATTTTTTCCACCCGCTTCCCCGATGCCGTTCTGTTGAAGAATAATTGAATTACTTTTGTATATATTCCACAAGAATTCTTGTAGTTTTGTGTAATGCATTATAAGAATATGTGTCATTATCTGTTTTTATTATTGTGTATATATATTTTTGACGAGTTACCTTGTTCGTATGTACCTTTTTTTGTATTTTTAAACCTTTCTTTTTTTTAATATTCTTGTATGTAAGCCCCTCGTTATCGAGTCTATGATGACCCAGGCTATTGAAAACTATTCCTGACTATCTTATTGTATTATTATTCTTGAAGTTTTGTGTAATGCCTTATAACAATAAGTGCAGTATTTTTGATTGGGTATATATTTTCTGATGAGTTACCCTGTTGGTATGTACCTTTTCTTTTGGTATTGTCGGACTTTTTTTAACATCCTTGTTTGTAAGCCCCTGGTTAACGAGACTATATTGTCCCCGGCTATTATTAACTATTCTGTTTGTCTTATTGTATTATTAATGTTATTTTATTCATGATGTGTCCGGTAATATGAATACCGATTATTTCCCGAGTCCCCTTCATTAAACTTACTTTGGTCCAGAGTATCCGGTACCATCCCTTTTGTAATTGTGTTCCCATCTAAAAACCCTATATTAGTCTAATGTCACTTTCTTTGCAAGCTCCATCTTGGGAGGGAAGGAGATGTCAGAGAGAGGCTTCTCCCCAAGAACCCAACGTCTATCAGTGGCGCCTGAGAAAGATGCACCTGCACGGCCAGACAGCCCCAAGGGACATCAAGACTTCGCGTGGTTGGCTTAACCGGGTTGGGTTCTCTTTATGTTCCCGTCTCATCGTCTGACCGGCGCTAGACCCACGGCTCCAAGAACCTTTACACAAAGCTGTGAAAGCGCCGAGACTTTCTCCCACTCACCCCCTGGCGAGCTAAAAATAAAAAGATCTGCGTCCCCCGGCCACCCGTTTCCATCGAGGCAGTATAAATACATCGAGAAAAGCTTTGAGAAATCAATACAGCCCGCTCTTGGTTAGCAGCCACGTACAGTCTTATACACGCTGCTTCGCCTCCCAAAGGCTTCCAGCTTCGAACACGAAGCATCATCTCTACCTGGACTTGCTGGTATCTAGGAGCAGAGTTTCCGCCGACAGACGATAGACATGGACATACATCTATCACTCGGTTATCGACTTCGTTCGACGACTGGAGTATTCTAGCTCATTTCTCAGAGAGGTTAAGGAAAGAATCTTGCAAGTTCAACTTTGCAGTGCTTCTTTTACTCGCCATATTCAAGCCTCCAGTCAATTAGGCTTTAAATGAGTCTCCCCGATAATTGCACTCTCCCATTTTCTCTGGAAGCAATCACCATGCATCTTCTCTCTGACTCTCGTACCCGTCAAGTCATTTGTATCCCCCCAGCCCGTTTGTTACCCCGGGTTTCATTTTATTTATTGTCATTTATTTACTTGTGCTATTAATATTTTTGTGTATATAGTAAAGTTATATATATTATTCTATCATTAGTTTCTCTAATCCCTGAACCTCTACGAATTGATTAATTAGGCTAACCGCACCTGATTTTTTTATTTAACCCTCGCACTGAGATCTGTATCCCGATCTTCTGGTGTGCCCTCTTCACGGTCACCCTTAGACCATGGAATTGTGCCAGATCATACATCTACAATATAATATTTAAACAATCCATATGATTGTGTCAGATCATGCATCTACAATATACAAATTAAACTATCCACAGGAATATGTCAAAAACAAAAGGCATCATCTTCTAGGCTCGTCAAAATCTAAATCACCCATAATATACAATAATAATTTGAAAACGTTCAAGTTTGGACTATCTACTGTCTCAGGTGGTAAACTATTCGAGTAATTTACCACTTTATTTGGTGAAACAATATTTTCGAACATCCAACCTGCACCTCTGTTTTTAGATTTTTAAGTGGTGACCCATAGTCCTATTACTACCTTCCAACTCAAATAACTTGCTAAAATCCAATTTATCCATCCCAGAAAAGATTTTAAAAAGCTCAATCATATCTTCCCTCACACATCTTCACTCAAATGAGAACATATTTAATACCCTCAGTCTATCTTCATATTCAAAGTGCTTCAGGGAAGGTATTATTTTTGTTTCCCTCCTTTGTACTGAGTCTAGCAGGTTGATATCATGTCTAAAATGTGGTAACCATGCTTGTATAGAGTACCGTAAATGTGACATGACATAGATATACGAGTTGTAGAGTTTAATAATAACCTTCTTACTCTTGTAGCTCATATTCCTTTTAATGTATCGTAGCACCTTATTTGCTCTATTTTTTGCATATATACACTTCTTCGTAAACTTCAGTTACTTGTCTACTATTAGGTCAAAGTCCTTCTAATTTTCAACTGAATTCAGCCAGTGCCCATCCATTTTAGGTAAATTCCCTATTATCCCTTCCTATGTTAATAACTTTGCATTTTAAAGGTTACAAACAAAATCAATTGCCACTGCTGAACCCAAGCTAATAATTTATTTTAGTCACTCTGCACTTTAAAGTTGCACTCAAATTCTTTGACTACAGCTGCCAATTTAGTATCATCACCAAAAATTGATAGTTTTCTATTTAGAGCCTCCCCAAGATCATTTATATAAACTATGAATAATAAAGGGCCTAGAACTGATTTGTGAGGTACGCCACTGATAACATCCTTCCACTGTGCCTCACCCCATTCAGGACAACTCTCTGTTTCCTGTCTTTCAGCCATTCAGCTATCAAATTCAAAACTTCCCCAAATAGCCCATACATATTTAATTTATGAACTAGTCTCCTATGTGACACCTTATCAAAAGCTTTGCTAAAATCTAAGTAAATTACATAATCCATAACATCCAGTAAATATGTTAAACACGATCTCCCTCTTCTAAACCCATACTGAGCATCATTTTTTAACTTACAACTCAATAAATGGTCAGAAATTTGCTTTTTAACTATCTCCTCAAGATTTTACAAACTATAGAAGTTAAGCTTACCAGTCTAAGGTTATTCTGGTCCTCTTTACTTCCCTATTTATAAATGAGCGCAACATTAGCTAATTTCCAATCATTAGGTATTTCTCCAAAGTCTAATGATCTAGAATATATCTTGCCAAGTGCTACTTACTGCAATACTATCTACACCTTCTTTGATTAATCTAGAAGGAATGTTGCCTGGGCAGATGCCGTACTAGTATTTAACTCCAATATAAGCCATTAATTATTTGCCTGTTCACATTAATGGTATTTAACACTATGTCGTAGGCTGAAGTTAGATCTCAACCTTTTCCGAATTACTCAGCCCGAGAAAGAGAGGCCTATAAACGGATTGGTCCGCTATAAGCATGGGTGAAATTATAAATATAGATCAGAGTGCAATTAAGTTTCAGAGTCAGGTTCAGGTTGGCCAATGCTTAGCTATCTTGGAAGGTTCTGGGGTAATAGAAACGGAGTACAAAAATATACTTTACTAATATGCAAATCATATATTTACAAAATTAAAGGAGGCTTTAAGTAAGGTATATAAACATAGAATATGAACACGAGTCTCGGCTTTAAAGAGTGATTTGGGCGGTGTCGACCGCTATACAATCAAACGGGCAATTGACAGATGGACGCTCAAAGTACCTTGATCGCACGCGAAGCCAAGGGACGGAGGCTTAAGGGAGGAGGGGGGGTAGAGCTTACACAGGAGGGTTGCGCATTGCGGTTACCTCGAAGATTTCGTCTGCGTGAGTAATCTTGCCTGTTAGGGACGGTGCCGAATCCAAAATAATAGTCTCTTGACGAACGACTATTATAAGAGATGAACTCAAATCTGGCCTTTGGATTTAGAACACCGAATCGAGAATTTGACGCGTTGCGCTCGGGTAACAGGTACCAATGTGTACGAGGTTGACTTACGCGAGTTTTAGGAGAATACACGGAGTTTTACGGGGTCTGCAAGGGGTCGCGCAGAACTACAGTGACGGGAATATGGCGGATACTCGCGGACACAGGCGGTTACTCTCGGACAGAGGCGGTTACTCTCGTCCAACTCTGGCTTCAGAGAGATGATTCACCGGAAAGGTGAACTCTGCCCGAATCATATTATCGCGGGATAATCCCCGGCGGGACCTTTCGTGCTCTTAAGCACATCTCAGTCTTTCGCGAAGTCTGGCCTTCAGCCCATCACGGCCTTCACGATTTTTTACCTTCGTTAGAGTGAATTAAAGAGATCGCCCAGGTGTGTCTTCTCTCTCTCTCTCTCTCTCTCTCTCTCTCTCTCTCTCTCTCTCTCTCTTTTTCTCTCTCTTTCTGACACACTAGTTTCTTTAACCTAGAATTATCATCAATTAATCTATCTGGATTCTCTTCTGTAAATACTGAAGAAAAATTATCATTAAGAAATTCTATTTTCTCATCAGATTCTTTCTAAACCCCTTCATATTTAATAGGCCCTATTTTATAATAGCTAAAGAATTTTCTTGGATCTTTATTATTATTTTTAGCTAAATTAATTTCTGCTGCCCTTCTGCTCTTCTTAATAATCTAATATAGTTCATTTCTGGTCCACCTATAATGATTTAAATTGTCAAACGTACTTTTTCTCTGTAATCTGTGGTATGCCCATTTCTTCTCGGAAACTTTACTAGCTACCTCCTGATTCCACCAAAATGGCTGCCTACATTTGTTCCTAATAGCTTTCATTAGGATACTAGGATACACTGCTCCTGGACTATGTTTAATAGAGTCTTAAAAGTGTCCTATATATCATCAGTATACTTTCCACTGAATTCTATATCCTACATGATATAATTTAGCAAGTTGCGTAATTTATCGTAATCGCCTATATAAAATTTTGGAGTTTTTGTGAAGTTCGTTGATGTTCTACCTTACACTATTCACCACGAATAACTGTATCTACATCACATCCTTTACTTATTTCCCTGATCATTAACTCAATAATACAATCAGTTTGACTGAGTTATCTGTAAAAGGCTCCCAAGTGTATTAATTTAGATTAGAAGCAATGCTATTCATGATATGAAAATCAACCCACCACCAGTCCTATCTCTCCCTTGAGTAATGTAAATATCATAATCCTGTAGTTCAAATTCACTCACATTGTCATTAAATTTATTTTCATTTCCCATGATTCTATTGCATATATTATATCTATATCTTCATCAGTCCTCCTATCCCTGAAACACCTTTTTTAGCCTGTATACCTTCCTCTCTATCTCCTCTCTTCATCTCTTTACTTTCCCTGACCCACTATGTGCTCTTTTATTTCTCTGACCACTATCAGTAACTAGTTTTCCGCCCGTAAAGACCTAATGACACTATCTACCTCCTGCAATAACAGATCAACCCCAGCCCGGCTCAGATGGAATCCTCCCAATGCATGCAATGTCTTATTCCCGAAAAAGTCGTTCCATACATCTACAAACACTGATCCAGACTCCTCACACAGACCTTTCACATAATTATTCAGTCAATTTGCTCGAGACAACAATTCCATCACCACATCCAATCTTGGAAGCACACCTAAAACAACGCCTTACACTTATCATACCTCTCAGATACATAATTTAAACCAGAAAAGGGGCAAACAAACTCTCAGTCCCCCTCCATTTGCTCGCAGTCAACTTCCTATCTAAATATCTAATCTGAGAATCACCCCTCCCCCTAGTCCCCCTAGGCCTAACTTTATCCTACCTCCTGTTCTCATTCAAACTACCACTTATTCCACTTTCTGCTACAAACACATAACTCACACACCTAACATGTACTAACCTTACCATTCTATCTATTTTCACCTACCATTCATCTTCACTTACATCAGTCACTTCTTCCTCTCCAGTCCCTAGTCTAGACCTATCTTCCACCCTCCTGGTCCCAGCCACATTCTTCGTGCGTACACTTGCATCCTTTCTTACTTTAACCACCAAATCATATAATCTCTTGCATGCATCACGCAACCAACTCACCTCCTCTACCAAAGCCATTTTCTCTTTCAATATCACAAGAATCATACAGTACATACACACTACTTACATCAAAGTGCATACTCACTTTCTCCCAACGACAGCCATACTGAGAAAACTTTTTCAAAACTCTTTAATTAAACAATCAAGAAAAGTGTAAACAAAAGAGGGAGAAAATTAAGCCGCTCTGAAACGTGAACAAAGGGTAGCCCTTTCACGATTTAATTTAAAATATAATTAAAAATTCCTTGAGTATTTTATCGTAACACTTAATGTTAACTATTTTCACAAACATAAATATATTACACCGAAAAATAACAAAAAAAAATCACTGAATAGAGAACTCGCCGAAAACACGTCTGATCAATACCGATGCCGCTAGGGAATAAGAGAATCAAAAAAAGTTCAAAAATGAACACTTTGATATGTTTTAGGAAATATATTAATGGGTTTGGGTCGACCAATGTAAAATTTGACTTAAGGGAGTCCGAATGATAAATAGTGGTCTAATAATAGTACTTGTTCCCTAAGTCGTATTATCTCTCTTTTGGAAGAGTCCGAATGGACAATGGGCAAATATAAGGGAGGGGGGGAAGCTGTTATTTATTCTGATGCTATCTGTGCATATTTTTTCAAGTTAATATAATTTTTGTATGCAGTTCCTTGTTTTTTCCTTAACTATTTTGTTCCCATTAACTCGAGGAACTTTAGTACCGCTTTTTTTAAAAAAAGCAGACGACAGGAATTAAATATTTTAAGTTGAATAATTATAAAATTCTGTGTATACGAGTGTAGGAAATAATTACCATCCAATGGAAGAAGACTTGGTCAATTGCATCATCATCAGCTTCCCCTCTACAACGAAGCAGTGTGTGAGGGTATGGAACGTACATACTCGCATGCCGCCAGACAATCGGGGGAACGAAAGAAATTTGTCGTTTGAGTTGACCCTAGTCTCCTCCCCCTCCCCCACACACCCTTCCCCCAACTGGCGACAGGAAGTCTGACGAAAGAAGGCCGATCTCACAAAGAAGCCTAAATTCTATTTTCCTTCTTTATGATACCATGGAGATTGTCTAGAAGGCGTTGCGATAAGCGAATTGTCGTGAATGGAATCTCTCTCTCGATTTCACACAATCCTCGGTATGGAGAAATAACGCCGTTCATCCCTCTAGCAGCAGTGACCCAAACCAACTCGCATAACGCGTAATTCTCACGTTGAACGAGAGTCGTTGCCGTAGCGTATCGACTGCCAACGCGCCGACAAGTCAACTTGGTTGCTGTCTCAAAATGTTCCTGGAAGTGAATCCCGCCCCGCAGAGTCTGTGACTAGAAGAATACGCTCTGTTGCTCAACGTAGCTTGAGAAAGAAAAGGAACATCCAAATAGTTACTGGAAGTTACTATTTGTTAGTGTCACATCCAGTTAGGAGTGAACTAACCGGAACTGCAGCCAGCAGCCCCGAACCCGTCGTCTTATCCCCCCCTCTCCCCGAGAACTAGTTTTAACGCCACCTGAACCACCCCGTCTGGACCTGAGTAGTCGTCTCTCCAATCCATCACAATTAATGGTAATCTGTAAACTCAGTGTCCCTCTATTCTTAAATTACCTATTTAATTAACAGTGATTGATACTCCCATTGAGTCATTATAAATCTAGACGCTTAACGTCAGTGTTTAATATTTAATCCTTAATTTTGCGAGTTTAACTATTGCTAATTATTATATTTATGTAAAGTTAAGTTTATTTTTTTTACGTGTGTTTATTTGTGGCTCCTCCTTTTTGACGTACCCTTGGCAAGACTTTAATTAAGAATCCCTTCGGCTAATTTATTCAACCTGTATCATGCACTCTTAGAATTCAACAATCACAAACCTCCCCCCAGTAACAAGTGGGACTTTTATAGTGAGAATCCTGGCTACGGCACAACCCGCCTCTAACCAGCTTTCGCACTTTCAGTAGGAATTAAAGCCTACCTATGTATATATATATGATCGTAGATTGAGTCATAGGGTGAATACCATCGACTTAAACAAAAGCGGTGTGTCCGGATCAAGGACTAGAATAATTATTGGACCAGACTATGAGCAATTCTACGACACAGTGGTTATGCAATAGCCAAAAATCGTCGATTTCTACCTCCTTGCTGCCTCAAACAGTAAAGCTAATTCCACCAACTATGAATCTCGCGTCTTAAACGAAGAAGCCATTACTAGATTGTCAAAAATCGTCGATTACTGTTGCTTTGCCACCCGAGATTATGGATCGAATTCCACCGAGAATCGCCTTCTCGCAGAGCTAGTCTCGTGAGAACCAAATACATTGGGATCTGTGAGACTCGGAACCAGCAAGAATGATGCGAGGAGCTCACATCTACGCAGTGGACTACCTCAAGCAATCCGAAGGAGTTGTAGGGCCCAATTGCAAGGTGGAGTAAGGCCAACAAAGAACCTTAAAAATTTGGGCACACTGAAATAATATGCCATGTAAAATTACAATTTAATAATCTATGTATTAATGTAAACAAGAAGGCAAGTGAAATCGTTGGGGTTCCCACGCCAATGTCCAAACATACACAAATTACGAAACAGATGTGAGCCAAATACCTGGACACAGATAACGGAGGAAATAAAAAAACAGCTGGACACACATAGAAAGGAGTCTGATCTGACTAGCCAAAGTTTACATGAACCTGTGAAAGAAATAAATCAATCTTGCTATGGATGTCAGCTTGATAAGCCCGGTCAGGTTACAAATAAAAATACACTTTGGTGCACACGTGCCTATACTGAACATGTACACACCCTTTGACTCCGCCCATCAATCTTAGTAGAGAACACACGCACATAATTCTGAGGAGAAGTCACGACCCCTAAATTAGAGGTGGTATATTAGTAGCGTCACTAATCCTTTCTTCATCTTCAATCCAGACGTCCATAGTTACAGTAATTTGACACAGAAGGGGACTTTCAAGAAACACTGAACATTAGCCCTGATAGTTAGCCCATCTGCGTGAATGCACAAACGACCCACTGAAAACTCAACCATTTCGCTTGCCCGAACTGAGGTAGCCTTAAGCCGAGATTAAAGTCTACAAAACCACCATTTTTTCCGAGTCCTTCCTTCTACCAAGCAATAACCAGGTTACTATTCGAACCCAGCCTACAAGCGGATTACCCGAAAGAATCCTTGGGAGTCAGACCAAACTCGACTGTAAGACCGTCTTAAGTGTCTTAGCCTGACACCCATAGTCTGGTAACCCATCGTCACCCCAAAACTGGTGAGAAACATAAACTGGTGACACACTATAGAGCTACGATGAACCACTACAAGTGGGAGTGGGTTGAGACCTCAGACAGCAAAAGTTTGTCCAGTCTCTACATAGAAACACATTTACACAACAACCATCATCGCAGCTCAAAAGGACAACACTGAATCAAGATGAAACCATCAGACGAACTAACGCCCTTCGTTTGGCAGTGTTTAAATATTAATATCAATAATGTTTTAAAAAATCCAGTGCAAATCAGCTTAAAAGACTAAATTCAGTGCTTATTTGGTGTTAAAAGTGTAAATAGTGAAACATCCTGTGTCCAGTGTTAAGAATAATAATATTAATTTTGCTAGACCAAATTTAGTGTACGAAATCTGTGAAATTATTAATTAAATGTTAACTCCGTAAGAAAAGTAGTGTGGTACACACACACAAAGTAATGTAGAAGAAAAAGAGGTTTTGTTCGCAGTGATAAACTGCATCTGCCTAATGCGGAACGCTCTAATCAAATTTTAAATGCTTGGCATAACATAGGATAACCAAAGAATCTCAGGATTGCTGAGGCATCTGAAATAAAATGTTGTGGTGCACGTACACAAAGCTGTAACCATAAAAATATATATAAAATAATTCAAAACAATCAGGGGCACTTAAGAACTGCATTTTATGATGCAGCCAATATTAAAAAGTGAAGGAAGGCAAAATAAGAGAACAAATAATAAAGTTGTGGCGCGCGCACACACACGCAAACAATTCTTCGGTTCGCACTAAAGAATTTCGGCCCCTACGTCCGAACGCTCCAAAGAAAGATTAACTACTGTGCGTATTGATAAATATAAATATAAAATATGTGTGCGTAACATTTATTTGTAAGTACATAAATAAACTTGTTTAAAAACTCCGTTTTCTAGAAGGGGAGTGAATGTAGTGCTTACATTGTAAGATTGAATGAGACAATCAAAGATACCTAAAAAATGCGCACTTTGGAGTTTGATGAAGTCTTATAATTGGGTAAATTTAAAACAAACTAACACTCCATGAAAAGGGAATCCGAATAAAGAGTGCTGTTAAAAGAGTACTGTCCTCAAATAATTTCATCTTAGTTTGTTTATGATTTGTTTTGTTTTTTCAAATTTATTTCTAATAATTCTTTTATAATATCAAAAAACAAAATGGTGAAGTTCCTAAATAAATATAAGTATCGAAATTTTTGGAATTTTTTAAAACTCAAAGAATTACAAATAGTGAAGTTCAGAAAATTTATTTTTATATATTTTCTTCTATAACTATATTTTAGCAAAGTGATATCTTGAAAGGGGGGAATTTAGTTTAGAGTTCCTTTTTAATCTTAGTAGTTAAGCACAAGCTCCTCCCGTAGGGGGGAGTGGCGAAGCCATTGCCTGGTTTACTTTATAATCGAGATTAAACAGCTTAGTTATATTTTTTTTACCACTAACTTAATATTTTTTAATTCCCGATATTTGAAGAAACTTTAAAGAAACTTAAAAAAAGAAACGAAAGATTGAAATATAGTAATTGTCGGTTAATAAATAAAAAATTAATGCAAAACTCTAGATAACAACTACAATTAATATAAATCGTGGTTTAATTTACGAAAAAATATTTGTTTTAAAGTGCTGAAAAAAGAGAAACGGTGACATTTGCCAGCCATGCAAGGCTTAAAGAGTAAGTCACTCTTTCGTCCTAATATTAAAAAAGTGTATTAATTCCTTGTATATTATTATATAGCAACTGCAAGACTTGATAAATATTTAGGAATTGGTAAAATAAGTTAATGCAAGTAGAGAGAATAAATTTAATGTTATTGAAACTAATTATATATATATATATATATATATATATATATATATATATATATATATATATATATATATATATATATATATATATATATATATATATATTATATATATATATATATATATATATATATATATATATATATATATATATATATATATATATATATATATATATATATATTTATATATATATATACATTTATTATAAGTGAATGTTAAATAACTGCATTCATGTATGCGAGCCGTTGGTGTAAAAAGGGAGATGGACTGCGTTTAAGGATCAATTCTTTTATCAAGAAATAAGGTCCAAGACGATTCTCAGTTCCCGCCGAATAAAGATTATTGAATCCAGTTCTAAGATTCCTTTTTCATTTGAAGAAAACTCTGATCACCTCTACCTAGCCTACAATTAAGCAAAAAGAGAGCTATCTACTCTATTTGGAGTCAGTGGCATGTGAATACCAAATATTCACAGTAAAAGCAAAGATGCAGATTGACAAGGGATGCACTCCCTCGTCCAAGAGCGATTATTTCTGTCCACATTGGACAAGAAATATCGAGGTTTGATGAGACGAAGTGAAGCCTTGATTCAAGGGTGTGAAAGATTATGTAATTGATTGAAGATAGTTCTCATGAATGCCAAAGGGACAAACGGTCATGGGTATCTGGATGTTACTTGACACCAAAGCTGAACTTCCTCGGGGAAAAGGGTAAGATTTTAGTCGCGAGCCAAATTTCTTTCTTTCTTCTTCATTATCCTGCGCTGCCGATAAGCTCGGAGGTCAAGATAGTCAATTTGGACTGAATTCAAGTTCCTTAAAAAGAGTCAGCACTTACATTCTCCTGAAAACGCACGTAAGCGATAACACTGACGTACTCTAGAATGGCTGGCCAATGGCGTTGTTGCCGGTCTGTTTTAACACTTAATGGCGATGCAAAAGCTTCAATCAAGTGCCTGAAGTGCATGACAGCAAGATACGTCGCTAGGAGCTCTCTGTCGTAGGTGGATTATGCTTGTTGCGTCCGGGTCAGCCTGCTCGAAAAGAATGCCACCGGTTTTTCAGATCCGTCAACCATTTGAAGCAGGGCAGCATTCTGTGACTAGCTGGTAAGGTGAATCATTGGGTGTGACGATGACGGAAAGGGTTAAGCGGGTGCAGGTACGTACAGAGTCTCATAGAGTCGCATGTTGTCGATTAGTTCTTCATAGTTTTCAGCCCTATGATTACCAAGAAAGTTCTGGACTACATAAACAAATGAATCCCACGAAGCCTACTCAAGTGGGGCTAGTTTATTTCTGAACTCTCTGTCACCTATGAATTCTCTGATCTGCGGCCCTGCAAAAAATGCTAGCTTTAAGTTTAGCATCAGTCTTCTTTTCACCAAATTTCTCTTTGAGATACTGGAATCCATCAGAATCATGGGCCATTGCTTCAACAAAATTCGTGATAAGGCCAAGTTATATATGAGGTGATGGAATGTAGATCTTATCTGGATGCACCAAAGGCATGTGCTTCACATTGTATCGGCGGCCAACTATGTGTTCTTCTCATTCGGGCCACCTTTTGACAATATAACGATTCCTGTCGTCACGGCTGTTCCATAGGCATGAAAAGCACATATTCTTTGTATAGCCTAGCTGCAGTCCAAGAAGTAAAGAAGTTACCTTTAGATCATCACAGATATTCCACTTATGATGCGAGTAATGAACACCTTCTAAAGTAAATTTCATTGAGTCATATGTCTCTATCATCCCAACAATAAGTGCAACAGCAATTGGAGGTTTTTTGTTCCATTGTGTAGTAATACAGCTTTGAGGCTAGCAGTGCTTGCATCGATGAATAGTCTCCATTCATCAGATAAATGCTCGATTCCTAGCTGATTCATGAGGCTATTAACATCAGTACAGAAGCAAGCACCATCTTCTTCTTTATAGAAGGCAGATAAGGCCTCATAGCGTTTACGAAAAGTAGATATTTTTGCACCATCCTCTAGAAGATTCCATTGCTGTAGTCTGGAGCGCAACACTTCTGCATTCTCCTTTTACAATGACGAATCCCTCACCAAATCATTCAATCTTTCTTGATTTATCAACTGGATCTTCTTTTCCTTAGAATCATCATCATTGTTATCCTCCTCTTTAGGTGATGAATCATCTTCTTTAACTGCACTAGCTGATGGAGAAACTGGAATTTGCATCTCCATATTATAGGGGACTGGTTTTATAGCTGACTTACAATCTGGATATACAATTTTTGACTTGTTCTTATTGAAAATCCCGTAATATTTTTTTATACAAAAGTAGCAATCAAAAACATGATTTATTGGCAACGCCGCACCATTGGTACAGCAAAAGGTATAACCCTTCCGTTTGTCATTTAGCCACTGTGTGAGCTCCGTTAACACATAGTACTAGATTTGTAAGGTGCCCAGGGCTTGTCTTGGTCACCAACTTTACAAGCAAAATAATAATTGTATGCAGTTTTCACTCATTTAGCTAAATTTTTCCGCTGGTTGCTTGGAGTATATCTTCCACAGATATAACAAAAGTTGTCTGGCTTATTTTTACATCCTCGCCAATTCATGTTTTCAACTTAGTTTATATATATACTTCTATATACTTTTGTACAATCTTATTTCATTTACAAATTAGTTGAGAGATAAATCTGAAAGAAAAATGTAATTAATCACTGTATGTAAATATTGTTTCAACACCACTATGTACTATAATGGCTAAATTTGACAACGTGATAAAGCAGGGAAGTAACGCAGGAACCAAACACACACAACACACCCTCCCACTACGGTAGCCAAAGCAACACTGCGCATATGTGTAACTAAAGAGTATGTGTGTAACTCAGGAACATTACGTGCTATAACAGTTCTGATTACAGATTCGGAATCAGCATACTCGATTTAGTATAAATCACAAGTTAATACCAAAGTAGCAAATTATTTTTGACTAGTGTCATGGGGTCGCCAGTTATAGGATCGGCGTTAGTAGGCCTTGTTTGGATTGCAAGCCGATCCTATAAGGGTTTGGTAAAGTGGCTTGCTTACAGGTTTCTTGACGTATGGTCCGAGGAGTATTAACCGATCAAGGTTTGTAAGTAAAAGGCTCCTTTGTGAAGGAATTAAACACTTGTATTTTTATACCACTTAGAAATGTTTACACTTACGGTAAAGATTTAATTTTCGCAACGAAATATGCTAAATCGAGTGCAACTGAAGGCTTCCCGGAGATCTTCACGGCTGTGGCAAGCTTCGTTTGCCGGTCCAGTAGTTTGCTGCGTGCACAATCCACCAAGAGATCGAAATGCCTCAGGAAATCGATTCGCAAAATTGGAAAGGTGGTATCGACGACTACGAACGATCACCTAAATGATCGCCCGATACTTGGTATTTCAATATCCGCGTGCACCTCGCCGTGCACCTTAATTTTTCCGCCATTTGCCGTGGAAATGTGACCACTGATTCACGCACTTCACCTAATCGCACCAGTTTGGCCGGTACGATAGACACACTCGCCCTCGTATCTATCAAAAATTCGTATTTTTGATTGTATAGTTTTGCGGCGATCGTGAAAACAGATGACACACAAGCGGCTACGCTAGCTATGGCATGGCTGGCGAGTTTTCCGCCGGAAGCGGCGAAGACGGCATAGAGGAAGGCTGCATTTGCAAAGTCTCACCTCTCTTTGGGCACCTGCACCAGGGTTTACAAGATTTTGCATTTTCAGCAAAATAAATAAGAGCGCTGCACACCATAGCTCTTTGCTCCCTTCTAAATGGCCGTAAGCCCACCGGGATATTATGCTTATAGCCACTGTTATTATGCCCTGACCACAAAGAATTCGCTGCGTTATTCACACTATCTCTATATCCACAATTATTAACTGCATGATCATTAAATGCATAATTATTAGATTCACAACTACTAAATGCACTATTATTAAAATCACGTTCTATATATTCACTATTAATTGGCACAGGTGAAGCAGATGCGGACACTACACTGCATTCCCTCAATTGCCCGTTCGCGTTTAGACTCAGGCATTGCGCTTTGTCGAACATAATCAGTTCATCCGCTAATTTACCTAGCTGGGGCAGGGATAGGTCCTTTTGCGACGCGATTACAAGCGCTATGCTCGCGCCAAGGACTAAACAAATTTATGTCGCACTAAATCTTTACCGACTCTTACCTGAAGTGCTGTCCTCCTTGGTTCTTCCAAATTCAGTGAGGTCCAGCCGGTAAGTGAGGAAGACGCTATGAGTTTGTCGAAAAGTTTGGGCTTGCTCTTTTCGAAAAGCCCAATCAATTCCGTCTTCAGGCTGATGTGGTTTTGTCATTCAAAAATATCCCCTGGCAGTCAATGGTCAGTCTCCGGGGGCAGTGAGGTTAAAACTTGATCAAATTTTGCCTCGTTCTTTCTTTATTCCGGAGTTGTGGAACTGAGCTTCAATTATACGGGACCAGTCAGTGACCGCTGATTCGTTAAACATAGCTGGTTTTATACTCACCGCATTCATGAATACTTCTTCTTGCCTTACTTGCTGGTTGTCTGTGCTTTCCATCTTCTTTCTTCTTTGTTTGCACTTCTTTGTTTGGTTTCGGCGGCTAAGGTTGCTAGCCAGTTATAGAGGTTCAAACGCAAAAGGTCGCCAATTATAGGGTCGCTTATTATGGGGTGGCCAATTATTGGTTCGGCGTTAGTAGGCCTTGTTTGGGTTGCAAGGCGATCTTATTAGGGTTTGGTAAAGCTGCTTGCTTACAGGTTTCTTTACATATGGTCCGAGGAATATTAACCGATCAAGGTTTGTAAGTAAAAGGCTTCTTTGCGAAGGAATTAAACACTTGTATTTTTATACCACTTTGAAATGTTTACACTTACGGTAAAGATTTAATTTGCGCAACAGAATATGCTAAATCAAGTTATAATGGCAGGAGCAAGAATAATGGAGATTTAGTCTCCTCTTTTTTAATTGCAGAGATGTGAAATTGGGCCTGCACCATTTTGAAACAACCTGGGACTGCTGTTTCATTAAAGATTGGCTCCTTGATGTTGACAGCGTTTACGAAGTCCTCTTCACCTTGCCTTGTCTGGCGATGGCTTGTTGCGTCTATTTCTACTATATCTTCACTGTCCTGTCGAAAAGAAGGGTCATTACCTATAGGGGGGTTGCCAACTTGTGGGGATAATGTTTTATAAATGTCCGTTAGTTATGGGGTTACCAATTATATTCACCAATTTATATAGGGTGTACCTGAGGAGAATTACCAATTTATGGGTAAACAAACTATATGAAGGGCCATTAAGTATCTGATCTGAAAATGAGTTCTTTACTGTGTTCTTATTTGGCTGGGCTTGCCGAATAATTCAGGGTAATTGAGTTAAAGAAGTTCGTACAAAAATAAACTTTATTCTAATATTGGCCTATAACGAGGCAAGCGGCAGGTCACGAAGTTACTTTACGGGTGACTAGGCGACTAGCAGTCTATATATATATATATATATATATATATATATATATATATATATATATATATATATATATATATATATATAACGCGAAGTCTTAAATTCTAGAGCGACAAGATTTCCTAACGTCTACAATCTAATAATCTTAACAATACAATAATCATGCTGACTGAGCTTCTCCGACTATATATATATATATATATATATATATATATATATATATATATATATGCTTATTTCCAAGAGAGCGTGGCCTTGAATCATCGTTCTCCATCCCAAAAGCGGAGCTAATGAAAGTATGTCAGTCGAATTACATGCATATCCCAAGTTTTATCAATATAACAGGATGCGCTTGTCACAAATTTGTGATACAATTCCTTTTGGCTAGCAGGTATGTGACTAAGATGTTTCGTAGACTTTCGTCTTTCGATAAATCTATTATAAGACGCGAACTGTTTGATTAAGCGTTTGTCCTATTAGCGCGTTCATACATTGCTTATCCCGCGCTCACCTCCAACGGTTGCATGCCCTATATATATATATATATATATATATATATATATATATATATATATATATATATATATATATATATATATATATATATATATATATATATATATATATATATATATATATATATATATATATATATATATATATATAATATATATATATATATATATATATATATATATATATATATATATATATATATATATATATACCATAGCAAATATATTACAGTCCTTACTTTTGTATTCAAACTAATCTATACATTCTTAATTCCTTATTCCAATTTTAGACATTTATTTTATACTATTGGAGGAGGCTGGGTTTTAATAAGACCACTGCGAGTCCATTTTGTGGAGGTTTTCGCTAGGCCTATCAAATCATGCAATTTGGTGCTAGTAGCCTAGCAATTACATAATCCGATCACTACAAATCAAATGAATCAAGGATATGATAAAGAGAACGTTCTCCCTTGAGCACTAAATGAGAGATGTAGTGGCATTTGTCAAATTGAAGAGAAGTTTCTCAGATGTTACCATTTTAATTATCAAAATATAAAATTTTATCTTTCTTAATATTTTTAATAATATAAAAATTAATATATTTTTAATTAAAAAACAATCCATTTACGATATAATAGAGTATGAAAAGCTATGCCTAAATCTATTAAACTCTAAAATTATGATCAAACTTTATTAAACATTAATAAGGAAAACCACCTAACTAAATAACAATTGCAAGGTTCTATAGTAATGTAAAATATTGATTTACAACAATTAATTACATTTTTCACTCATGTTTGCCGCGTTGTGTGCGGATCATTGATATAAAACGGGAATTTGAAAGTGTCCTATGATGGAGATAGCAACATCTTAAGTCTTTCCATGTTTCCACGGAATAAAGAATACTGAATCCAGCCCCGAAGATTTATTTACCCTTAAAGAATCTCTGATCACATTTACCCAGCCTGCAATTAAGAAAGAAGATAACAATACCGCCTGTTCTCAGTGCCTCGCGCAAAAGGCACTCGCCGAAGAATGGAATCGGTAACCACCCAGCCGAATCTAATTAAGAACCATATCCGGCCACCCAGGAGAGGATACTAAAAACTCAGTGGCAAATCACCCTTGGTAACCAAACCACTCACTATGGGCAAAATCCGTATAGTTCAATGCTGCTGCAATTAACTTTATGGATAAAAGGTTTCCTCTAATTATAATTCATTAAATTAAATCCAATTGCCCAGGGCCCGCGTATCCTCTGTTTGCACTGCACAAAACAATGAATATTGTTTCTAAGAAAATTGTAATATACACAATTCGAAAGTCTTGAATTAGGTTCTTATTCAAAGCGGTTGGCTAAAGTCATTAAGTGCTCCAAAGTTCATTGTGGCTTTGCGGTGCGCTCTGGGCTATTGGAATGAATAAAATTAATTATAAATAAAGCAAACCTTTTAACCAGAAAGAAAATGAATTTTGGTAGTATTGAAAATCACATTCGTGTTCCTGACACCTAAAAACGTAAGAAAATTACATTCTAATTCCTGAAATAATTGGTGAGTTAAAGTTAAAGGGGCTGACCGGGCTAAGGTGGACTATTTATTTTTGGTGAAGAGAATTCGCCAGGCCTACTTATTTTCCATCCTTCGAGAGGTTACTGGTCACAGAGTTTACCTCGTTGGGCGAGGAGGACCTCATAACCGATGACAAGCCCTTCTTCTTCGGGCCTATATGATGTCTAGGCTGGAGGCAAAGGACGGACTCAGGAGGCCAATGATGACGAATGGCTTAAACTGATTTTTTCTCTCTCTCTCTCTCT